>JALJCO010001863.1:0-20240 GCA_023101725.1 Atherinomorus stipes | reverse complement strand
AGAATGGACGAGACTTTATCCGGTGCTCTAACTTGTCTGGGACAGTTTCGTGTTTTTATTCATTCATTTATTTCAAAAATCCAAATCAATATTTTAGTTTACTAAATTATAATTTAGTACATTTTTATTTATCATTACTGTTTCAGTTTTGTGTTATTTGAATTCAATATTGTGAGTTTAGGGTTCGTGAGAGGGGATGTAGACTTTCAGAGAGAACTGTAGCACAAGCTGGATGTTTACCACACTCGTGAGGACAACGATCTGGCCTGAGACTGAGACTGCAGAGTGGATGAGATGATTGACAGCTGCTGCTTCACATCCACTCACAGCAGCAGACCGTGACATATACGTGACCGGCAAATCTTCCAGATCAAAGTTCATGCTGGTGAATTATCATAAACATCATAAATGAGGACAAACATGTTCATTGTGGATTTGTTCCACCACACAGACAGAACAGCCAAAAGACTCACATTTGCTCCAGAAATGGAGTTTATGGTACTGTAGGTAGTTGTAGTTGTAGTTGTAGTTGTCCCAAACCTGGAGCGCCCTCTTGTGGCCGCAGACGGTGGTGTTTACTCCTGAGAAGTACACTGAGTCAGAGACATGTAGAGTTAAAAATTGTGATAAATTTACAGACATTTGTGCGATTAATCGTGATTAAAATTTCAATCGACTGACATCCTTATTCATTACATTCTTTTTGATAAGAATTATATTTTATTCCTGCAGTATTACATGAGTTATATATCTATTTATTGCATAGAAAGCACGTCACATTATTGGGGCCATGTTGACTGACATGAGGGGGAAAATTGATCATCTTTGATCAATATTTGCTGTATGAATGTAACTGATGCACTTTTACAACCAAGTCTGCTTGCTGAGGATCGAGACCCCGTAATAACACCACAGCTGCGTTTGGTAGTTCCTACAAAAAGGACATATTAGTGGTGGGTGGATCGATACAAATATAGAAAATATCGATACAACATTGGTATTGGATATCAATCGATACTTTTACAATTACATTGATGGTAAAACGTAAGGCTTGAAATTGATCAGAATCTTCATAAATCTGGAGGATAAAGTGGTTTCTGATGGATCTGGTTCTCTGCTATTAAAGGTTTTCCAGTCGAGCGACAGTTTTGGTGATCAGACCGACTCTTGGCCGAATCACGTGTCGTGCATCGTCAGTCACAAAGGATGGAGGAAGAAGTCTCTTCTCTGCTCTGAGAGGCCTCACCAGAGCATCACAGGAGCCAATGAAGAGATAAAACATGAAATCATCCATCTGAAGTCATTGATGACAATAAAATAAAATCATTGTTTTACTTAAACATCATTGTGACTCCGTGGATTTTTCACTGGCTGTTCTATCTTTTTCAAACCAATCCTGACCCTTAAAGTAATCAGTGATTCTTCATTTGTGGGGAGCTGGGGGGGGGGGCTCCCCGGCTCCCCGGAAAAGCAGAAGTGCACCCCTAGAGACATTCAGCTGATACTCTGTGGGGGGGATCCTTAAACATACTTTCAGGACACATTTTTTCCATAAATGTTCTCCTGTCAGTCAGCATCACCTGGTAGCAGATCTGATACGTTTCTGATATCGGTGATTGATGACAGCCTGCACAGCTTTACCAAAACTGGAGCCCGGTGATCATTTCAGGTTTTTACCAGATTATTGTAAAACCATTGAAATAATAAATAACAATATAAGATCTGCCAAATATACAGTATGTTGTAATCAAGAGAGATTAATGTCTGAAATTAACACATTATTTTTAATCAACTAAACTATTCATGTCACCTTTAAAAAACACTGTATGTCCTCATATGAAGTTTGTGATTTCTTCAAAGCCTTATGGCGGCTCGGTGATCTCTGCCCATCAACTCACTCCGGAGCGTCTCAGACGTTTTATTAGATGTAACTTGGCCTCGGTTCTCTGAGCAGATCTATCTGATGAATTACAGCTGGATTTATACTGGCACGTTCTCCTCCACCTGCATCCCGGCTACGCAAACGCAGAGACAAGGAAGAACTTCTTTGTGATTGGCCGATGTGGTCACGTGCCTTCAGATGTTTGCGTTTTGGAGCTGAATGAATGAACGAATGAACGAACGTCAGCTGCTGTCAGTTACTCTAAAAAAGGGAACGGGAGGGTAAGAGAACCATCGGGGTGAAAAACACAACTCCGCCCTGTGGAGATTCCTGGACGATAAATCCCTGCTGTTGCTCACAGATCTGGAAAACAAACTGCTGCATGACGCCGTAACCCTGCACTCACGTAAAAGCCCACACTGCCTCTGTGCATCAGCTACGCAGGCCTGACTGGATACAGACGCCGTGATAGCGGTAAATCCAGTCGCTCCAACCATCGCTGCGCTGCGAGAGGCGGCAACACTGCTTCAATTAAGAAATTTGACGTGGCGCTGACAATAACAATATAGCCAGTTTTAGAGGGGCGTGGTCATCAATCCCACGTGTTGTCTGCTCGACCCAACGCATCCAAGAAATCAGCGCCTCAGCAGTGCGGCGTGCGAAACAGTCGGTAGAGAGGAGGCGAGAGCAGCTGAATGATGATGAGGATTTTATGCTCTGACTGTTCAGCATCTCAGCAATTATGAGAGAGCAATGCAGACTGTGCATGTGATGTGTGCTGATGTGGAAATGATCTGGGTTAAAGAAAATATCAGTGTATCGCAGGCTTTCGATAAAGCTAAATTCAGACTTTTAAAACGGCTCCAGTGATGCTTTTGTCACTGGACACCTGATTAAAAAATTCTAAGTGGAAGGCTTTAAACTATCAACCACTCGGGAATACCCGGATGATGCTGAGCAAGATGGCCGCTTAGGCTCAAGTCTGCGACACGCCTGTACCATATTTTGTGCGAATACATCATTATTGTCAAGGTTTTTTACACCACGTTTTCCCGTAAGGGGATGATTAGTGGTTTTCTTGATAACGAGATGCCTACCTCACGGAGAAACGACGCACAAGCCCCCCAACAACAACACTCCAAATCGAACGCTAGCCTGAAAGCTAATCACACCGCTCCAGCTTCCCCATCGAAGGAGACCGCAGAAGCCTCCGTCACAAACGGTGAAATTCAGGCGCTACTTCAGAAGCTATCAGACGACCAAACAAAGCTGCTAGATGACCAAACCAGAAACTTCGCGGAGGTACGCAAGGAAGTGGTTGAAACGAGAAGAGTCATTGAAGCGATGGAAGGGAAATTAGCCGACATGCTAACCAGGCTAACCAGTGCGGAGGCCCGACTGGACATGCTAGAGGAGGCAGAGAGACAGCGCTGTGACTCGCCCCTCGCTCCGGCATCGGTGGTTGAGAAGTTGAATGCCAAACTGACCGAAATGGAGGATCGAGAGAGACGGGTTAATTTACGCATCTATGGTTTCCCAGAGCACGCCGAGGAGAAGGATGCCGTTTCGTTTCTGAGGACGACTCTCCCCAATATCCTCCAGGCTGACTTCCATGGAGGTTTGGAGTTGGAACGCGCACATCGGTCGCTGATGCCAGTCAAGCCCGGAGCCCCTCCACAGCCCTTCGTTGTGCGTTTTCTGAAGTTTCAACAAAAGGAGCGGGTAAGACAACTTGCCAGGGAGATGGGTGACGTACGCTGGCAGAATCATAAGATAAGCTTCTATCAAGATTTCTCCGGGGCCACGCAGGAACGTCGGCGCGCCTTCGCGGAATGCAAACGGCTACTCCACCTGGCCAAAATCCAGTTTGGCATGGGATATCCTGCTGTGCTCTTCTTTACAGCTCCAGACGGGACAAAGCATCGCTTTGAGGATCCTAAGAAGGCCTTGAAATGCATTAAAAACCTGTGACCTCCCCCGATAAGGTACTGTGCTGTATTATGGTGCGCCCCCTCTCCCCATCTTGTAGGGATTCGCTGAAGCTTCACCTCCCCGTGACTCCTCTCTCCTGTTGAGGCCTAGGCTAAATTCCGGACTTGGCCTCTTATTGCATTTCCTTTTTCTTTTTTTTTCTTTGTCAGACATTTCCCACAGCTTTGCTGCAGAGCTGCATCTGCAGGATTATTATTTTCAGCAGCAGCAAAACCTTTGCCCTCGTTACTAGTAATTTTGCTGGTTGGTATTTTTCTTTGGTTAGAGATCAGTGACATTTCAATTCTGGGATGTGTTTGGAGATGAAGGCATTGTGTGTGTGTGTGTGGGGGGGGGGGGGGGGCATGGGTTGTTAGGAAGACCTTACATCTTTACAAAATAAAGGTTCTGTGGTTGTACAAATTTTTCGCACGTTCACTGTTATATAACATCGCGAATGGCGGTGTCGCTGCTATGTTTGAGCGGCTCGAATCTCTGGATTCTTTTTTGGTTTTGCTCTGAGTTAGTTATCCAGGTGTGGATTCTCCAGAAAGGTCTTTGGAACAATAACTTCCTCACCTTTCTTTGTTGTGTGTGTTTTATAATGTTTTCTGTTTTTTTCAGTTTAGGGGTTATTTTGTCTGGATCCGAGCATCTCTCTTCTCATTGTGCAGACTGCTCCATGATATTCCCAAACCTCTTACTGAAGGTATGACATCTCTCAATTTAATTTCAATCAACGCCAGGGGTCTCAATATTCCACATAAGAGGATCACCATATTGGAGTACTTTCGGAAAAAAATATAGATTTTGCCATGGTTCAGGAAACTCATTTGCTCAACAAAGATGTTAGTCGTTTTGCCAATAAATTTTATCACCCTATTGCATCTTCCACTGCCATGACAAAATCTAAAGGAGTGATGGTGCTCTGTAAACGGAACTTAAAATTTGACATGCTTGATTCATGGGCAGACACAGATGGACGTATCGCCATTGCCAAGATTCGCATTGATGGGAGAAACATTGCATTTATTTCAGCCTATGCTCCTAACATTTTTGATGCAGCGTTTTATGATCTTCTAAATAAATCTGTCTGCGATCTCACAGGATTTAGCTTAATCTTAGGAGGCGACTTTAATGCAGTGTGGGACAGCGGCATGGATAGATCTAGTGGACTTGAGACTAAGGATCAGCGCCTGGCGACAGAAGCGCTCCGTCATTGGGCAACAAGTGCAGGCATGGTTGACATTTGGCGCATGTTAAATCCCTCCTTTAAAGACTTCTCATATTACTCTGGCAGACACAAAACCTTCTCGAGATTAGATTACATCTTTGCCTCGAAGGATTTATTTCAGAACATTCAGCGTGCCCAGTATTTACCGGTTACCTGGACTGATCATAAACCAATATGTTGCTCCGTTACCATCCGCGTATGCCCAGGCAGAGCACCAAGATGGCGTTTTAACCTGTCATTGTTACAGGACAAGGAATTTCAAGCTCAGCTTGAGACTAGTTTAAGAGAATTCCTGGAATTTAATGTGGGTTCTGTATCAGATCCCAGAATTCTCTGGGAAGCGGTGAAGGGGTTCATTAAGAGCAACACTACTCTGTATTCTTCAATACAAAATAAGAGGCGCGCAGCCCGACTGGAAGCCTTGGAAAAGAAATATGCTGCTTTGGACGCTAGCCTGCAATGTAACTTTGATGACCATACAGCGATGCAGAAGGAGGTGCTAAAAAAGAAATTAACTCACTTCTGAAGCGCCGTTCTGAATTTCTTATGCACAAAACAAGACAGACTTACTACTTTAACTCATCTAGACCCAGCCATCTTCTAGCTTTAAGGCTACGTACAGATGAGCACTTTGCTGATATTTTTTGTATCAAAGACCAGGACGGCAACATACAGTCTGACCCAAAAATTGTAAATTCGACCTTTGCTGCCTTTTATCAGGAGCTGTACAACTCAGAAGGTAACTTTGATAAGCATGTGTGTCTTAACTTTTTGGAAAACGTTAAACTACCACGCCTAAGTGATGATGGTTCTTCCAGACTAGATGGCCCCATTACGCTACAGGAATGTGAAGCTGCTGTGAAAGATATGCGCAAGGGTCGATCACCAGGGCCAGATGGAATTCCCCCTGAATTCTATTTAACTTTTTGGCCACTAATTGGGCCCCTCCTCATGGATATGATCCAATATTCTATCGAGGCAGGATCATTTCACAGAGATGTCAATTCTGCTCTAATTTCACTGCTTCTTAAAAAAGGGAAGGATCCCATGGATTGTTCCAGTTATAGACCCCTTTCTCTTTTAAACGCTGATTTGAAGATTTATTCTAAAGTTCTCGCTCGACGACTTCAAAACCACATGACAGATTTGGTGAATGATGATCAGACGGGTTTCATAAGGTCAAGATTGGCCTCTGATAATGTCAGAAGGCTATTACATGTCATAGAGGGCTCGAGACACTTAAAATCTCCTGCCGCTGTCCTGTCACTAGATGCGATGAAGGCATTTGACCGCCTGGAATGGCCCTTCCTTTGGTCAGTGCTTAAGGTCATGGGGTTCGGTACCCAGTTTGTTAATATGATTAAAGTCCTTTACAAAAACTCAACAGCTGTAGTCCTTACCGGTAAAACTAGGTCATCTCTTTTCATTGTCTCAAGAGGATCAAGACAAGGCTGTCCTCTCAGTCCTCTGTTGTTTGCTCTGTCCCTAGAGCCTCTAGCACAAGCTATCCGCAATTCCCCAACAATCTCTCCTATTTCAATAAAGGGAACAAGCCACCATGTTTCGCTTTATGCGGATGATATTTTGCTGTATACAGATAACCCCACACACTCCATTCCTCAAATCCTCTCAATATTTGAACACTATGGGAAACTATCTGGCTTCAAGATAAATTGGCAGAAATCAGCGCTGCTACCTCTGAATCAGGGGATTGGTAATGTTGTCTTCCCTGCATCAATCCCTGTTGTCGATAACTTTGTTTACCTGGGGATAAATATTTCTTCCTCAATGCAGACAATAATAAAACCAACTTCAGTGGAACTCTTAATAGAGTAACAAAAGATTTAGACAGGTGGTCCAGCTTACCAAACTCTCTCCGCAGCCGGATCTCCATAATAAAAATGAACGTTCTACCCAGGATCAACTTCATTAGTGCTATGCTCCCGCTTCCTCCACCTGTCCGCTATTGGGACAAGTTACAGTCAGCATTATCTAGATATCTTTGGAAAGCTAAACGACCTCGCATCAAGCTTAACACCATGCAGCGGGAGAGGTCAGCTGGCGGGCTCTCTCTCCCAAATTTTAAATTTTACAATTGGGCATTTACATTGAGACCTATATTAACCTGGCTCCAGACTGATGCCCATGTTTCATGGCGAGCTCTGGAAGAGCACCTCATTGCACCATACTCTTTCAGGAATATTCTTTACTCTAATATTTCGATTACAGAATGCCGTTCCAAATTTGGTCCTCTTATTTCTCACACGCTTCTTACCTGGAGGAGGGCAGAGAGGTTACTCGGCTGCTCCTCAGTATGGGATACACTACTTCCTTTATTTAGTAATGATAGATTGCAGATCGGAGGACACCACATCCACTTTCCTCCCTGGGAAAACAGAGGTATCAAAGTGTTGGGAGACATATACGATGAGAGGGGGCTACTCTCATTTCAGGATATTTGCATCAAGCACAATATACCACATACTTCTTTTTTTCTTTTATTTACAACTAAGATGTGCTTTAAAAGCAAGTGGCACTCCCATACAAGGCCCTCTAACATCACATCCACTCCATAATTTGCTACACTCTACTAGAGGTGCAAGTGGTTTTGTTTCAGACTCTATGGGCTCATATTACGGCATTCATACAGACCTCTGGCGTTAGACACACTGTGGAGGAGAGATGTGCCGGACCTGGATCCTGACTTTGATTGGGATAAATTGTGGGCAAACTTTGGTTTAACATCTAGGAATCCTGACCATCAGCAAATCCATTTCAACTTTATACATAGACTGTATTTAACCCCGAGGAAACTCCATTTGCTGAAACTAATCAATGACCCTACTTGTACCTTCTGCTCTCTGAATGTGGTTGGTAGTTTCTTTCATGTATTCTGGCAGTGTCCTCCAGTGGCTAGCTTCTGGAAAGCTGTGGCGTCAACCCTTTCTAAGATATTTAAGATCGAGCTGTTTCATTCGCCTATCACATTGATTTTAAATGACTTGTCCAAGCTGGATCTGACATTTAATGACAAACGTGGTTTATTAGCGGGCCTCACAGCAGCAAAAAGCTGGTTGCTACACACTGGAAACCTCCACATACAATCTCTATTCGTGCATGGTTATTAACTTATCTGGATATTGGGTACCTAGAATTATCAACTGCTCGAGTTCATGGAGAAAAGGAGTCGACAGTGCAGGCCTGGCTCACTCTCTGTAATACCATTCGTGAGATCTTGGGGTAGTCTGGGGAAGGGGGATGAGGGATGTTTCGGATCGAGGGGGGTGGTTAATGGTCTTTTTGTCTCTTCATAATTTTATTTATTATTTGATTTATGTGTACATGCGTGTGTATATGTTTATGTATGTGTGTGTATATATATATATATATATATATATATATATATATATATATATAATTTATTTTTTTTTTTATTTTTTAAAATATGCTTTTTGTTCTAAAATCTTTGTTTTTTGTTTTAATGTTTGAAGTCACTATTCTGAGTAATGCCTCTGTATGTACAATTTATGAAACAAAATAAAATAATTGGTCACAAAAAAAAAAAAATCAACCACTCTGTGAATAAGAAGAATATGTGGGGTTTTGGTGCGGTCAGATGCTGACGTGAGCGCGCTCACATAATGCTGAGTGCTCGTGTGATTTTTTACTAATGCGGCTGCATTTAACATGTTTAATGTAATGTATCGCCCTTAATTTATGGAATCTTCGATTATCTGGTGTTTGTATTGTGCTGTTCTAGTTATGCTTATCCTGGACAGAAAAACTATTTTACCTGTCAAATGTTATCCTTCGGAACTGCAGACATCCTCTGCTGCACTGCACCCTGTGACGTATGTCCAAGTGTTCACCACAGGACATAACTGTCCCAAAGAAAAGATACAATTTGTGATGTAAAATGCACTTCTCCCAAGTGGGACATAAATGAGGATGCTTTTCCTGACTGCCTGGCCAGCTTAAAAACATTTTACTATCCCCCAAACTGGATGAGGTGCATTTCATCTGCCTTGCACTGTTTACAGTCAGCAGCCAAGTAAAGCGCACTTAAACCAGCTGTTTAGCGAGCTCTCAGATGAAATCAGATCTCATTTAAATCTAGAAAGAGGCTGGTTGCTGCTGCGTTCCTGTCTGTGGTGAACTACAGTTAACTTACCTGCCTCCTCTAGAAGCTGACAGTCCCTGGATTCCCTGCATCATGGAGCTTCCAGATTTACAAATACACAAAAACTAAAAATCCTTGTTTTACTGGACTGTTTTAAAAGATGTTTAGCACCCCAAAGATGAACACATCTGGCTGCAGATACTTCACTGATGTTCCTGTTTATTTTATCTCAGTCATTTTAATTAAATTTACCTGATACAAATCCTTTACTGAAATCTTGTACATTTTTAATTAAACTGTGTACAAACTTTTAACGTACCGCTGCTCATCTTGGCTAGGCCATTCTGAAAAAGAGAGATTTTGCATCTCAATAAGAAACTAATTTTTAATACCAATATGGAAGAGGTGCTTTTTTCCTCGCTATACCTGTTGTCTCTTCAACAGCACACCCGATGATGCTATGTCTAGTAAGTTATGAACTGTTAATATTCATGTTTACCAGTTACCATTCTATACTTATACACTGAATATTAGCAAATACCAGGGTACAAATAAAGTCAAACTGATTTCATTAACACTCAGTAGTGACTGAAATTCATGTCAGAAAATGAAGACATTAAACTCACACAAGTTGGCACAGATACAATCAATGAAGAATAAACACAGACCAATCAAGAATAAATTAATAGCTTCTTACTTTAATCTCAGATAAATAACACTACAAACAAAATAGTGTACTGATAGCTCTACTAGTTCTGTGCAACAGAACTGTGTTGCACAGACAAAACCTGCAACAGTTTTGTTTGTGCAACATAGTTGCAGCATGCCGATCCAGCCATTTCTGTTTTTTATTAGCATCATCATAAATGTGCACGTTATTTGTTAACAAACAGAATCAAGTACATTTATATCTGTGTTCATTTGTTACCTTAAAAAAAAACAGGCTTAATGTTTACGTCATAATTGATGGCTATCACTGGCATGGAAAGATAAATAGTTTATTCATTCAACAACAGCATCGGATCGATGTCGGCTTGTTACTCAGCCCAGGTATCGGACTGGAAAACCTGGATCAGTGCATCTCTAGAACAAACTAAACCTCTCTGCTTAACATTGTGTTATTGACGTGTGTGTGTGGGAGTATGTGGCTCCATCCGTCCGTCCGTCCGTCCGTCCCGCCATCACTCGGCGTTGAAGTCCATCGCAGAAAGCGTGGGAATCTTTGACATAACCCTTCAGCTCTTGAAGGTGTCTGAACTTCAAGTCTTTTTTCTTTCTTTCTGCATCTGTAGAGCGACGTCACTGTAGCGATGTTTTTCTTCCTCAGAGATGGTGGGTGGGGGGCAGATAGGTTCCCAGTCGTCTGAGTGGCACAGCCTGTAATCCAGCATGCCATCCACGTTGTACCTAATTGATGGACAGAAGGAATTGTACAAGAAAAGACGGCAGAGATTAACGTCACCATTGTTTCCTATAATTTCAGGTATCGGTTTCTGCCAGTCACATGACATTTGTTACAAGACGTCATTTTAGCTGGAAACAGTCAGTGCTCCTATTTTATGAAATGTTTATGGAAATGAGCACACATAACTGATCATAGAAAATTCTTAAGGGATTGTATCCACATGTGATTTATGAATGTTCATGTCTGACCAAACAATAGAATCTACGCTAGAATGTTTCTATCCAGCTGTTTCTGAAGCAGCAGCGCAGATAGCTGGAGGCGGATCTGAGCCTGACCTGTACTGCTCTGATCTGAGCCTGACAGGGGACAGAAGAAAAGATAAATTTCATTAGCTAAGCTAAGAAACAGGTCTGCTGACTGAGCACTCTAGACAATAACATTATGGTACAGATTACTTAAAGCAACTCCTTACGATGTTGCATTCTTACACTATTTTTCTAATAGGGTAAAATGCTATGAATGAGGTAATGGAACTCTAAAATACAAGACAGACCCACCATTAATCAAAATAAGATATTATTCCAATCTTTAAATATTCAATGAAAACTCCAAATCAATCCTTGAAGTAAAGGTGCACCTCTAGGATTGTCCAACGGACCTGCCTGTCGGACCTTTGATTTCTGCATTGGGAGGTGGAGGGGAATGAAGGGGGTGTGTCTTAGGAGTGAGGCGGGACTGTTTATATTCAAATAATCTTGCTGTGCTTTCTGAAATGCAAGATCGGTAAAGGCTGCTTTAATAGAAACGACGGATCGCCTCCTGTGTCCTCCGTGTGCTCAGTGGGAGCTGCAGGTGTCATACCAGCCGGCAGATCTTTACAGCAGTGTTAAAACTTCTGATGAAGGCGACAACTGATCGCCAAACATGTCAAGATAAATCAAACCTAATATCAAACTGTTGATGTCTGAATAAAGAAAGAAAACTCGGCTGCTTGTAAGAAGACGGACAGTCAGGTTGCAGAAAGGCGCAGGTGCATTGCACCAGCGGGAAACGCTGCTGTAGACTCAGAGAAAGTTTGCAACACAACCCTGACCTGTGTGGAGCTGTGCAGCATCGCTGGAGCTCCTTTCCCCCTAAGAGTTTATTGACAAGTTAAAGAACAGAAATACTAGTTTATGAACATTATTTGCAGCCAGAAGGGCAGATGCGCCGGTAAATGAAGCTCCCACCAGAGTAATGCAGGAGACAGGAGGTAATCTGTCCTTTCTATTAAGCAATCTATACCTTTGTTGTACAAGTGCTCAGTCGGTAAACTGTTTCTTAGCTTAACTAATGAAAGTTATTGTTTATGTCCCTGTCCGGGTCAGGCCCGGATCCGACCAGCCTCCATCTGCAGCGCTGCTGCTTCAGGCTAGACACAGCTGGATGACGGTGCATTTCTGACGTAGATTCTGTTGTTTGGTCAGACACGAACATTTTATAAATCACACATGGATCCACTCATAAGATCAGTTTATGATCAGATGTGCGCTCATTTCCACGCTGGTTTGACCACTAACTTTTTTCTGCTTAAAATGGTGTGAAACCTGGTTACTGCTGGTTAAGCAACAAATGTTACGTCACTCAGCAGAGACCAATTATCAGATTGCCAACCTTCCCAATACCAACCTTCATTTTCAGATTCTTCTGGGACACAGGAGAGTCATCTTTGTCACATCTGAGTGAGTCTTGGGAGAGAAAGAGAAACATGTTTACACAAAGCTTACACAAAGAGACAAAATTATCCTGAAAAACAGGCAAACAGGCATGCATAGATTACACACTGATGATACATATCCGTCAGAAATCTAATGTACAAGTAAACAACAGCACAAGGTCTGTTAACGGACTTAGCAAATCAATCAGATACAAAAGAAAACATTACTGGAGACTAAAAAGCAGCAACATGTTCTCTGCTGCAAAAGAAATGTGTTAACAAAATGCTAGCTGTTACCCATCTAATTGCCATACAATGCTGCATTCCGTTTACCTCGAAACTGGAGTAATGGGAACGGAGGGGGACGACACCCGACCAAACTGCATTCAGTTACTGGTCTGAAAACCAGTTAGCAGCCTAGCAAAACAACGTGTTTGCTAAAACAGGCTGGTGTTGTTGTCCACATATACCGCATGGAAACTATGAATTACACCACAGCAGCGTCCCCCTACATCTACATATACCAACACTATGTGTACGACTGGTTTCATGCAGCAGAAATAGTAAGATGTATAATTAAACGTAACATTACAGGAGCTGCTAACACTGCTGCAGCGCAGCTAACACTGGGTGTGGTGTTAGCTGCGCTAGCATCTGAACTCAGACCTGCAAGGATTATCAGACTTCCCAGTAGGAAATCCGATTTCGGGGGGCCCGTTCCAGTTGAAACGTTCTACTCGGAACTGTGAATTTCTGACTTCCGCGTTTAAATGGAAAGCAGCAAAGAGAGATGGCGTTTAGTCGGCTGGCATTAGCTAGCATCATGGTACTCATCAGGAGCGAGTTGTAAATAATGACCAAAGAATTGCACTTAGGAAACAATTCACACAAATAACAACCGTGAGTGCATATTACCTTGTGAAAACTGGAATGTAGTTGTCAAACATTAAGCTTACAATCATGCTTTACCTTCTAAGCGATCGATGTAGGTCCGGTCTGCTCTCGGACTTCATAAACAATGTGGGGCGGGCTGACGTGACAAAGGGGCGGGAGATACGTGTTCTTGACTGACACTCATGGCATCCAATGGAGATAAGTTTTGAATAGATTGCTGTATAAAACCTCTTCCCGTTGGTTATTTTAGATATCTACTGCATCAGTTGCTAAAGAAGAATGCGGACATATCAGATATGATAAAACCTCAAAAACGTCAAAAAATTGGACAAACGTGCTTTCTATCGGACAGCGACGATATATATATATATATATATATATATATATATATATATATATATATGTATATATATATAAGTTATATGTATATATTATATATTATACATACATCCAACTGTATGGGGTAGTTAGTGTCTAAAATAAGAAGGAAAAGTGGTTTGGAAGCAGCTTGGGCTTTGTAACTGCTTGAGTGCTGCCCGGTTAAAGCATGGGGGTGGCCAGTGATTGGCCAGGGGTGGCTACGGCCACCCCAGATACCCCCGTAACTCCGCCCCTGCTGGTCCAGCCTGCAGCTTCGTTCCACACCACAGATTAGATACACCCAGTGTTGCCAGGTGTACGGTAATTATTGTATTTGTACGATAATTTGGCCCTCTGTACGATCAATAATCCTAAAAAAGGGCAAATGTACGATAATTTGACCATTTCATGTTAATGTGAGCAAAACTGTCGGCTGGTGAATTTTTTGGTGAACCCTGAAGGCATCAGTTCCCATGTGACACGTTACCAGCCAATCATGATTTGCTGAGCGTGAGCTACGAGTGACGTCCATGTGTTGATTGGCTGCATGGTAGCTGCACCTGCCCCAGGAGACGCTCAGACAGGAAGGCAAGCAAGATTCAAAACCAAAACAACACAAAGGAGAAGGACATATTCGCTGAATTAACTGCTGGACCGCGAGAGAAACATGGCCACCATCTTGGACCGGTGACAACTCAGTTAATAACTACTACAGACGAACGATGCCAGAGCTGCGCAGAGTTTTCTGCTGTAATCGGCGGAGCATCGAAAGCAGCAAACTGGGAGTTATTTTCCACAAGTAAGGCTGAACATCAATATAAGTTGTGTTTAGTGGTTCAAATATTTAGCGGCCTGTAATAATCTGTCTACCTGTGATATCATGCCCAGCTAGTCAGGCTCACTCACGTTTAGTGCTCACTGTTAAAGTTATGTCATGAAAATAAATCTATGAAACTTCATAAACCTACATACATATCAGCTGTGTACATTACAGCTGATATTATGATGAGAACTGCAGCTAGCGATTATTTTAATAGTCGACTAATCTACCCCTGTAATCGATCGATTAATCGATTAATCAGATTAGCTCTTTCTATGTTTTTAAAGATGTGACTGAGATGCAATGGAGTAATATTGAGTCCAAATTGACACCAAAGACTGAGGTTGACACGCAACTAGTACGTGCATTGCTGCCACCCACTGGTAGGGAGTGGCTGTAAATAGTTTATACAGACCGGAAGCAATGCGTGAAGCAGGACTTTAAAAGTTAAACGAAGCATCGATTACTAACATATTAATCGATTATTTTTTCTAATCGATTAATTCGAATAATTCGATTAATTGTTTCGCTCAAAATTATGATGCTGCTGTAGAAACAAGCCCAGTGTGACTGATATTGCACTGTTTGAGAGCATTTTACACAGGAGACATCACAGAAAATAATTGCATCCAAGATATTTCTCATGTTTCATGCCCTCCATCTATTTTCATTCACATCTGCACATTACTGATGTCACACTTGAGAGTATAAACTCCAGTATGTTGAACATACACAGTGCTAGCAGCGACTGACAAGTGATAACTGGAGGTATGGTGTATTATAATGTAGCTGATCAGACAAAACGATGTCCAATCGATTTGTGTAAAATAAGGCAAGGCAAGGCAAGTTTATTTGTATAGCACATTTCATGTACAGAACAATTCAAAGTGCTTCACATAAAACATTATAAGCAAAAGGGAGATAAAAAACCCAATTAGAAGCATCATTCAGAATTAAAAAGCATTTAAGATAAAAAAAGAGAGAATACAGAGACGTGCAGATTTTAACTTTTGAATAAAATTACGTAAATGCAGCTGAGAACAGGTGGGTCTTCAGCCTGGATTTAAATAAACTAAGTGTTTCAGCTGATCTGAGACTTTCTGGGAGTTTGTTCCAGACATGTGGAGCATAGAAGCTGAACGCAGCTTCTCCATGTCTGGTTCTGACTCTGGGAACTGATAAAAGGCCGGATCCAGATGACCTGAGGGGTCTAGCAGGTTCATACTGGGTCAGAGGTCACTGATGTATTTTGGGCCTGAACCATTCAGAGCTTTATAGACCAGCAGCAGAACTTTAAAGTCTATTCTCTGATGGACCAGCAGCCAGTGTAAAGACCTGAGAACTGGACTGATGTGGTCCACTTTTCTGGTCTTTGTGAGAACTCGGGCAGCAGAGTTCTGATTTTTAAGGTAGACCAGTAAAGACGCTGTTACAGTAATCAAGCCGACTGAAGATGAATGCATGGACTAGTTTTTCCAGATTTTCCTGAGACATCAGATCTTTTATCCTTGAGATGTTCTTCTGGTGATAGTCGGCTGATTTAGTGATCGCTTTGATGTGTTTTTCAAAGTTTAGGTCTGAGTCCATCACTACAGCCAGATTTCTGGCCTGATTGGTGGTTTTTAGGTCTGAGTCCATCACTACACCCAGATTTCTGGCCTGATTGGTGGTTTTTAGGTTTATGGACTGAAGTTCTGTGACAACCTGCTGTCGTTTCTCTTTGGCTCCAAAAACAATCACCTCAGTTTTGTTTTTGTTCAGCTGAAGAAAGTTGAGGCTCATCCAGTCATTAATCTCATCAATACATTTACCAAGAGCCTGTACAGGGCCCCGGTCTCCTGGTGACACTGTAATATAGCTATATAGCTGTGTGTCATCTGCATAGCTATGGTAACTAATATTGTTGTTCTTTATAACCTGAGCCAGTGGGAGCAGTGTAGATGTTAAACAGAAGAGGCCCCAGGATAGAGCCCTGGGGAACTCCACAGGTCATTTTTGTCTGCTCAGATGTAAAATTGCCTACTGACACAAAGTACTTCCTGTTCTCCAAGTATGTTTTGAACCAGTTTAGTACAGAACTAGAGAGACCCACCCACTTCTCCAGTGGTTGGAGTAATATAATGTGGTCAACTGTATCAAATGCAGCACTGAGATCCAGTAAAACCAACACTGACATTTTACCAGTGTCAGTATTCAGACATATGTCATTCATGACTTTGGTCAGAGCAGTCTCGGTGCTGTGGTGCTGTCTAAAACCTGACTGGAAGACATCATAACGGTTGTTTTCTCTTAAAAAGTCATTTAGCTGGTGAAAAGCTGCTTTTTCAATGATCTTACTTCTTAAAAATGGAAGATTGGAGATCGGGCCTGTAGCTGCTCATCTGTAACTTGTCTAGATTATCCTTTTTTAGCAGAGGTTTGATCACAGCTGTTTTCAGTGACTTTGGGAATCCACCTGACGTTAGAGAGGAGTTCACAATCTGAAGCAGATCTGACTCCAAGGTCTTTGAGACCTTTTTTAAAAAACCAGTGGGCAGGATGTCCAAACAGCAAGAGGAGGAGTTCAGTTGATGCAAGATGTCCTCCAGTTCTTTGCTAGTAATGGGATAAAACTGTGTCATGATGTATAGACTTGGTGGACACGATACAAGACCTGAACCTGCTGTTGTTGAACCAACAGCTTGTCTAATAATTTGGATTTTGTCTGTGAAAAATGGCAAAGTCATTGCAGGCTTTGGTGGAATAAAATTCAGGTGCTACTGAGACAGGAGGGTTTGTTAGCCTGTCGACTGTAGCAAATAAGGCCCTAGCATTATGACCGTTTTTAGTGATGATGTCAGAAAAATACGAATTCCTTGCATTCCTCAGCTGTAAATTATAAAAGTGAAGTTTCTCTTTATAGATGTCATAATGAACCCGTAGTTTTGTTTTTCTCCATCTGCGCTCAGCTTTCCGACACTCTCTCTTCCAGTTTTCACCAGTGTGGAATTTCTCCATGGAGACTTTTTCCTTCCAGAGATAACCTTCACCTTAATAGGAGCAATAGAATCCATGACACTCAGCATGTTAGCATTAAAGCTAGTGACCAGCCTATTGACTGAAGCCCCCTGACAGGGCAGGTGTTAGAGAGAAGACCTGGTTAAAAATCTCACTGGTATTTTCAGTTATACACCGTTTTGTTATCACCTCCTTTGAGACATTTGTGTGCACTGAGATAGTAATTTCAAGAAAAACACAGCAGTGATCCGACAGCCCCACATCACACACCGTGACCTTAGAAATGTCCAGACCCTTCGAGATCAGTAGATCTAAGGTGTGTCCTCTATTGTGTGTGGGCTCTTGTGACATGCTGGGTCAACTCGAAAGTTGTCCAGAGTGTTAATCAGGTCTTTAGTCCCTATAAGAAAATAAAATAAGACAATGTTTGTCCTTCATTCTACCAGGATCTAGCTATGCATGGCCTGGTTGACTGACTTCTCTGAAGGCCATAATCCACTAATCTATGGGAAGAGTTTCAAGTCTGGAGTGAGAGAGAGAGAAAAGTAAAAAGGCAAGTGAAGAAAAGACTTTAATGTAGTGTTTTGGAGGATTTGAGTGGAGAAAAAACCTCATTAATAAAGAACTTAAAACAGGATATACTGTAGATAGAAGGTGTAGATAGAATATTTGTATTTGATCACAATTGACAATTAATATTGTGGTTCACAAGCAAGGACCATGCCACAACAAAAGGAGTGATGATGACGATGATGATGATGATGGATTGATTGATTGATTGAAAGAAAGAATGAGATATGATGGTGAGCCGGAGGAAGACCTAGTGTGGGGGTGTAGTCTTTGGATAGTGAGTCCGGCTTAGGGACCCCCTCAGATGGAACCCGAAAGAAGAGAAGGGAAGCAGACAAGGAACAAGAATGGAGGAGACGGTCAGATGATGGGAAAGAAGTAGGACAGCAGCAAGGAGAAGGGAGGCAGAGAAGAGGGGGGGCAAAGGCCAGGGAGGAGGCGGCAGATGGAGAAAGGCCTAACGAAGCAGGCGGACGAGGCAAAAGGGAAGGTAGAGGAGATGCAACGAGAGAAAGGGAGGGGGAAGGGAGGGTCGTCGAGAGAACGAGAAACTGAGTTGATGAGGTGAGCGAGTATTTAAGGCTGCTCGGGGATTCGTGAGATTGGAGGCAGGTGTGGTTGAAGCGTGGTCCTGCTCCTGAACATATGTTAATGAATTAACCTCATTTCACTAGCAAGGACCACGCCACAACAAAAGGAGTGATGATGATAATGATAATGATGAAGGATTGATTGATTGAAAGAAAGAATGAGATATGAGTGATGAGCCGGAGGGGAAGACCTAGTGTGGGGTTGTAGTCTTTCGGTAGTGAGTCCGGCTTAGGGGAACCCCCAAAATGACTGGCCAGAGCCAAGAAGTGAATGAGCTATACGTATATCTGAAAGGTTATTGCAACGTTTGAACGATAGGCTTGCCAAGACCAGTGTCTGAGCAACTAAATATTTTTGGTCTGATACATCAAGTCTAGAGGCGGTGGAGGCTGCGCCGATGCGGAATGAATGGATGGAATAGTGTTCTGATTCTAAGCCGGACAGACGGACTTGACAGAAATGGTTGCTGAACCAGAATCTAGTAGCCAATTTCCTTTTTCTCAGTGAAGAGCGGATCCAGAGGTGAGGCAGCTGATTGCAGTCCAAGTTGGAAGTAGTCTGGAACTGGTTCTTAAGGGCTGAGGTGTGAATACAATTCAAACAGATAAATGGGGAAGAGATTCGAGTTGATCTGTTTTTCTTTTAAGCGTGAATACGAGACAGTCAGGTAAGTAGAAGATATCTGAGAGGGCAGGGGGTGAAAAGAGTTGAAAATGGAGCGTTGGTAGGTGCAAAATTCAGAGGATCATAGGATGCCAAAATGACTGCTTCCAAGGTCTGATCAATGGTAGAACAGTTTCCTGGTCGTAACGTATTCATGCAGAGGTGGAAAGGCCAACGTGAGAGGAAGGTGTATCGTAGTCGGAGCGGACTCTCATTTTCGAAGTCTGTTTAAGAGCCTGGTGACATGACAATGAGTGAAAGATGGACACGAAGAGCCAAGCAAGAGCCGATGCAGAAGAATATACCGGAAAGGTAAGTGTGGATAGTGGAACAGAGAATTTTGAAAGAGAAAATACAGGCGATGTAACTGTAAAGTGTGGTAATGTCAAACTTATAAAGGGAGTTCATAGACAGAATGATACGTTTTGAAACTGTTCCAGCGGTGAGGTAGGCTGAGAGTATGCATGGAGCGAGACTGTCAAGGATGGCTTCACTTGAGGCAACAGACAGTGAATTGGGATCTTACTGAAGATGGTTGGTGAATGGAGGGACTGTAGTCTGGTGTTGGTCTGATTCGGAGCGAATACATGTTAAGAGGCTCGGAAATGTAGCCAGCTCTGAGGAGGAACTGATGCTGGGTTGTGATCGATTCGAGTATGCGAATGTTCTGTATGATCGTAAGTGAACGGGAATGGCCTTTGTAGGTGACATTGGCTAGCAATACGTAATGAATTAAGGATTGACTCCACGGGACCATTTATGACCCTAGAGAATGGCGGCTATAATGATGGGGTACTGCAGGTGAAGAGCACAATACCGAGGCTGAATCGAGAAGTTTAAAGTCGGAGCCAACGCGCATGGCATAAGCGAGATGACCCATGAGGGCTGCCGTTGTGTGCATTCATCCACTTGCAGGTAGTTGGAGAGGAGACTTGAGATGCGCTTGACCTTTTCCAGAGGCAAGGAGGTCTGAAAAGGAAAAGGAGTTGAGGGTGATCCCCAAAAAGAAAAGTAAGATGCCGGGCCACGAAGTCAGG
>JALJCO010001859.1:0-45669 GCA_023101725.1 Atherinomorus stipes | reverse complement strand
CAGCTGTACTAGAATAATACATGTATGTACTCACAGCTGTACTAGAATACTACATGTACACATGTACTCACAGCTGTACTAGAATAATACATGTATGTACCCACAGCTGTACTAGAATAATACATGTATGTACTCACCGCTGTACTAGAATACTACATGTATGTACTCACAGCTATTACTAGAATAATACATGTATGTACTCACAGCTGTACTAGAATCAATACATGTATGTACCCACAGCTGTACTAGAATAATACATGTATGTACCCACAGCTGTACTAGAATAATACATGTATGTACTCACAGCTGTACTAGAATAATACATGTATGTACCCACAGCTGTACTAGAATAATACATGTATGTACTCACAGCTGTACTAGAATAATACATGTATGTACTCACAGCTGTACTAGAATAATACATGTATGTACCCACAGCTGTACTAGAATAATACATGTATGTACTCACAGCTACAACAGAAGCATGTTAAAAGCCACCAAACATACAGAAAATAATTTAATTTTATATCAAACTCAGAATAAACTACGATCTCTTGCAGTTTAACACGTTATAACGATTTTCTACCATCTGTGATCTTTATTTGGTTCACGATTATTTCAAAGCAATAATTTTAAAATCAGAGTGATCAGAGAAGTTGACCAAACCCTCATGTGAAATCTTTAAAAAGAAAAGAAGCATTATTTCAGTAGAGGTGGTAATTTAGGACATTAATATGTTAATTTGTGGATATTATGCACGTACTGGATGCATAAATAACACCTGCATGGTCACGTTTTATCTCCTATCAGTGTCATCAGAGCGGCTCTGCAGGTTTCATTCTAATCTGATGCTTTCTGATATCAGAAATCATGAATAACCGCAATAACCCCCCCATAAACATTCGGTTTTGTACGTGATTGAATTACATTTAAAGCTTGATATATTCACAAACCCGTCTCTTTTAAAATCCTGGGAGCAGCTCAACACGTGCAGATGACAAAACGATGCATCGTTGGTCACATGATGGAAACAACGCAGGCAAAACTTCTGGTTCTCACGATCGAATCGAGTAAACGGCCAAATGTGACATCCAGAGAGGAAACATGATCCATGTTTGACGTTTGACTGAAGTCTCATCCTCACAGGAAGACAAGATTCTCACCCGTTACGTACTTCCGGTTTTTGTGAAAAAGGCAAATAGTCTACTATAATTCTTCTCTGACTACATGCCATAAAGAGACTGAGGCTGTTTCTTAAACCGGCACACTTGAGCACTTCAAGCACTATTTCTGAGTGTGCAGCGCATTCATGCTGTCATTTTCGCCCCTGCCCTAATAGATGGGTTCTCGTTAACAAACATTAGCAGTTGCTAGGCAACCAGGGAGCAAAAAGCCTGTTTGTACTGCAGTCTACGGCCAAACACTCATTCATAAAAATACAAAGTAACCCGACTAAACAAACAGTCTGCTGTCTGCAGCAGGTTCTGCTCTGTGTCGTCTTCACCTCCTCCATACAGGAGCAACTTTCACTAGTCTGGATTAAACCAGGCAAAGATGACATCATCACTACGTTTGGAAAGGAGCTGATTCCAGCTGTTAGGGACTCACCTGCATTGCTGTCGGTGAGTCTCGCTGCTTGTGGAACGTTCTGCTTTATTGTGGATGAAATCCTGGTAGACAGCAGACAGACTAGCTAACTGCTAACAAGCTAACGGTAGAAACTCTGATTTACGACCCCGTACTTCGTATTAAATCTCCGGGATGCGTTGTTATGCAGCATGAATGTCTGTAAACGGCTCCACCATCAGTTTCTTCTTCTTTTTATTCTCCGTGTGTGAGCAGAGGACGGCTGTATCACAGCTACAGTGTTGGGATGCAGCCGTGAACTGATCAATGACTGGTCGCGACCGTGATGCTGGTATTGTTCCAGTACCAGTCTCCCCACTACAACACGGGAATCATTTCTGCCACCATGGTGGTTTAATCTGACATGGTGACCATGGTTACCATGGTGACCATGGTGAAAGACTGAATAAATCATGGATCTGAACCTGCAGAAGTTATCAGAGGGTTTCTGAAGACAGTCACTCCTACTGTCCTGTTATCACCATGGTAACCGTTTACATGCATTAACGTTTGGATTTTTGTAACCGAACAAATACCAGGACTCAAACATTATATTTCCCGACACTTTCACGTCATCATGACCTCATCGGCATTAAAAGTGGAGTCTTGCATGTAAACACACGTCTTCTCATAGTTCTTAATGCTTTTCCCGGGTTTTCTCCTCCCCCGGTTGAGCGTGCATCCTATCTGTGACGTTGCTCAGACACCATCTATAACGTACAAAACCACAGTGCAAAACGAAGCACACTTCTCGCACTCAACAAACGCCATCTTGCTGACGTGTTTGAGGCCGCGGTTAGCAGTCAATGCTAGTACGTCACTTCCTGAAAGGGCAGTGCTCTGTTCGGGTTTGCATTTAGTGACAACAGTGTGCACTACAGACAAAGTGCATAGAGTGCACTACGCACTGAATTCAGTGCACTCAGGCTACAGTTTAAGTGTGAAAAAAAAAACCCCCCCCGGACGTTTCTGTAGAATGATCCAAAAGTTAAAACAGCTACGGTCAAACTTACTCAGACTAACTGGGGAGAGTCAAACCATTAGCAGCAATCAGAGCTGTGCAAACACCAGCAGACCAACGTCAGAATGAAGATGGTGAGGAAGACTACTGGGGTGAGGACACTCAGGCTAAATGACTTCTTCTCTGTCCAGACTTTTGCATTCTGGCAGGAAAGCAGCTTCCACCTAGTGGCCAGTCCAACACACTGCCGTCATTTACAACACTCTTCTTTAATTTCTGGGAGATAATAGCCAAAATAGCCAAAAGTTAAAAGATTAAGCTTTGTGTATTCCTGCTAATGACCTAAGTCTGAAGTGACAAAACCCTGAGGTGCAGGTGACAATGATGAAGGTGACAAATGTGTCACCGCTGTGCAACGGTGTTAAAGAGAGCTCAGCATTGTAAGGTAACCTCAGCAACAAAAGGCTCAGCTCGGATTCTCCAAGGTTTTCAGGCCACGATGACAAAATAAATACTCTCAGCAGCATGTTTTATTTAAACTTTAACTTGTGATTTCCACCTCAACCTTGAAATAACACCGAAGCAACTGTGTCAACAAGCTTTTTGATAAAGAGAGCTGCACTTTTCAACATTTAACTTGATCGACATGTAAGAAAGATTGTGTATTTCGTCTAGGAACATGGCTGTTTGTTTTCATAAAAATACAGGGGTATTTGCAGAAAAAATATGAAAAACCATCCAAAAGAGTTTTTATGTTACGACTGAGAGCAAAAACATGAAAACAATCATTTCCAAATAAATGTTTGACTTTCTCCCCCTTATAGCTGAAAAATGACGCCTCAAGATGAAAATATTATCATAATGTAAAAATATGGAGCTTTGACATCAAAGAAACGGAGGTTAAGTTAAAATGTAGTGGAGCATAATGTGTATTTCAGTATTTTTACCTGTGGGATCTCCCCTCTCCTCTCCCCTCTGCAACTCCCCCCCAAACAGCAGCATAACAACATGTAGCCTGTGGGCAGATTGAACCCTCAGAAGACCCCACTTAAAAATTCATTATGAGATCAGCGTTCCCTAGGCAGCAACGGAGCGTAAAGTCCTACACCACCTGCAGGAACAGCATCAACCTTCACATGCCAAAAACACACCTGTGATATTTGTCATTAAAGTCCACAAACATGAGCTAAATGTTCCTGATGTGCTGCAGCAGGATGTCACCGAAAAACACCGCCCTCTGGTGGCGTCACCGAGTACTGCAGGGACAGGACGAGAGATGGGATTCATGGTTCTTTGAGAGGAGCCGGATCTTATAGAACTGATCGATTTAAAGAATCATTCAAAAGACTGGCTCGTTCCTATTCTTTAATCTTTTTGTCTTATTTTTTTATTCATTGTCTTTGTTTCAGTATTAAATCAACAGTAACTAATCTTTATCAAGTAAATAACTGGTAGCAATTTGTAAGGCAAGATGAATTTGGATCGGAATATTTCAACACCCCCCAATAATAAGTATAAATAAAAAAAATATTGTAAAATATATGGAAAAAACACAGTAGAAAAAATAAAGATAAATATAATTCAGTAATGGTCAGTTCTGCATCGCTTATCCAGTTCAGGGATGTGGGGTCGCTGGAGTCTTTCCAGCTATTATCAGGTGAAAGGTGGGGTACACCTGGACAGGTCTCAAGTCTGTCGCAGCACCAACAGAGAGAGACAGACAGACCATGCACTCTAGGGACAATTTAGAGTGATCAGTTATGTGTTTGGATGGTGGGAGGAAGCCGGAGAACCGGAGAGAACCCACGCATACACGGGAGAACATGCAAACTCCACACAGGAAGGAACTGTTGGAATTGTTTGACCCCCCCCCCCCAATTGAACTGATGATCTTCTTACTCTAAGGCTGCGGTGCTAACCACCACATCACTGTGCAGCCCACATAAATATAATTATTCTGAATTGTTGGTCATATTTTTCATTAATCTTCTGTTTTTATTGCAAACATTTTTTACTCACCAAAACACTGGTACAACAAAAACTGAGCTATTTACAATTAACTTCCATGTAAAACAACTTTATCCAAAATGTTTTTCACAAAAGGACATCTTAGTAATGCAAAAAAAAAAACCAAACAAACTCATATACAATCTATTATATGGGATTTTAAAGGTACAGTATGTAAAAATCAAGGGCCAATGACAGAAAAATGTGATATATAATTCAAAACTGTGTTTCTATTGATGTGTAATCACTGCACTAGTGTTTTATGTTTATTTTCTTAGAATGAGTCATTTATATCTACTTGCTGGGGGGTGCACATATGGAGGCTGCCATATTTCTTCCACCATTTTTACAACAGTGTTCCTGAACAGACAAAACAATGTGAGTGAAGTGAGAACCTCTGAACTTTAAAACTGCTGTAGCAGCTTTGTTTAATGGGAGTTAGAGACTGTTTGGGATCAGTAATGTCTTAAAACATATGAAAGTAGTTCCTCATAGTCCAGTCACAGATACACCTGAGACCACTGATCCACTCACACATGAAAACATCTTCATGTCTGGGAGAATTTTGGCCACTAACGGCCACCGTACATTCACAGCAGTGCTGGAATATGGAGTCATTTGAAAGAAAACATATTTTCTATCAAATACCCATCTTTACCACTAGATGTCAGTAATTCTCACATATTGTACCTTTAAGAAATGCAGGAAAAATACAATAAAAATAAAAATAACGTATTCCTGAGCTGTCAATTTTAGTTAATGTGTTGGAACTCACAGTTTCTACACAGTTTCACTTTCTGCCCATATATACATTGGCATGACTGAAGCGTGTTAGACATCAGACTCCCATTATCCACACACGTGTCCCGTCAAGGCAGTGTGGATAAAGTGGATATGAAAAAGAATGGCTCACCAAGAAACGGCTCACAGCTGAGATCTGATTCTCATCAATCATTTAAAAGAGCATTCAAAAGAATCAATTCATTTATGAATGGTACATTTCTACTCTGGACACCTTTTAGAGATAATAAAGGTGGATCAGTGTATTCAACTGATTGGAACCAGCACATGCGATTCAAACTAAATGCCGCCATTTCTGAATTGTGTGACGGTCTGTTTGAGAGCTGACTCTGGAGCTCGCATGCAGCCGTAGAGTGAGTGAAATACAAACCCCTGCTGGAGATGTTTCTTAGCAATGACATCAGAGTTGGAGCGACGCTGAGCAGCTTGTGTTTGCCGTCGGCCGGCGTTGCTCTCCGAGTATCTGTCTGGTTGCACAGTAACTTCTGAGACTATGTTATAAATAAATGGAAACGTGCTCAGTCAGAGGCAGAGGATGCTCTTTAGCATGCAGATGACCTCATACACGCCAAACCTGTTCATAAATGTTGGAAACAATTCTATTCTGCTTCTGTTCTTCTGAGAAGCCGGTGTCCAGCCAGCAGCCTCTCACTGGGCCTGCGTGTCGGTACGAGCTAATGGAGCCTAGCGGGATGCTCCGGTATGGCAGGGATGGGACGGTCCTGCAGCCACGCAGCGGCCATATTGACCCTTTTCACTGTGTCGGCTAAAACCTGGATGGAGGGATGTTTATGTGACAAAACGGGACTTTGTGATCACTTCAGTTATTATTCTGCTAGGTCGTGATAATCTCTCTGAGCCGATGCTCTGTGTTGTTTTTAGTCATTACACTAAGTTAGCTATATTAGCAGTTAGAAGCTGAAGTTGTTTTAAGGTCACGACTGTAAATATGATCATGTTCTGCCTCATCTGAAAGCAAAAATCCTACAAAAAAGGCGCTGAACTGATTATTAAAGCTGCTCTTAGAGCAGAGAAGTTAATAAGGAACAAAGCAGAATCCACCACTAGAGAGCAGCGGCTACTGTTAGCAGCCGAGGCTAGCACCGTTAGCTGTCGGGACAGAATAGAGCAGAGTCCACCACTGGAGAGCACCTGCTACTGTTAGCAGCCGAGGCTAACACCGTTAGGTGTTGGGACAGAATAGAGCAGAGTCCACCACTGGAGAGCACCTGCTACTGTTAGCAACCGAGGCTAACACCGTTAGCTGTCAGGACAGAATAGAGCAGAGTCCACCACTAGAGAGCAGCTGCTACTGTTGGCAGCCGAGGCTAACACCGTTAGGTGTCGGGACAGACAGAGTCGACCACTAGAGAGCAGCTGCTACTGTTAGCAGCTGAGGCTAACACAGTTAGGTGTCGGGACAGAATAGAGCAGAGTCCACCACTGGAGAGCACCTGCTACTGTTAGCAGCCGAGGTTAACACCATTAGGTGTTGGGACAGAATAGAACAGAGTCCACCACTATAGAGCAGCTGCAACTGTTAGCAACAGAGGCTAACACCGTTAGCTGTCAGGACAGAATAGAGCAGAGTCCACCACTAGAGAGCAGCTGCTACTGTTAGCAGCCGAGGCTAACACCGTTAGCTGTCAGGACAGAATAGAGCAGAGTCCACCACTAGAGAGCAGCTGCTACTGTTAGCAGCCGAGGCTAACACAGTTAGCTGTCAGGACAGAATAGAGCAGAGTCCATCACTAGAGAGCAGCTGCTACTGTTAGCAGCCGGGGCTAACACAGTTAGCTGTCAGGACAGAATAGAGCAGAGTCCACCACTAGAGAGCAGCTGCTACTGTTAGCAGCCGAGGCTAACACAGTTAGCTGTCAGGACAGAATAGAGCAGAGTCCACCACTAGAAAGCAGCTGCTACTGTTAGCAGCCGAGTCTAACACCGTTAGCGGCTAGAGGCCAAAAGGCCCGTCCTGACTTCCTGAAGTGGGTGAACAGAGGCCCATTCATTCTGCTATTCTGTTCAGCATCTGCAGTGACGGATTTCCATGTTACTGACACATCTGAGACAAAGTTCCTGATTAGACTTGTTTATGTTTATAAGGCAGCGAAGGAGGCGTGAGGCTGCTGCTATCCAGCTAATGTCATATTTTCATCATTTTCCTCCAGATAATGTTGCTGTTCCTGGTTCTGGTCCCAATGGAGGTTTTCCTTCCTGGTTCTGGTTTTGATGGAGGTTTTCCTTCCTGGTTCTGGTCCTGATGGAGGTTTTCCTTCCTGGTTCTGGTCCTGATGGAGGTTTTCCTTCCTGGTTCTGGTCCCGATGGAGGTTTTCCTTCCTGGTTCTGGTTCTGATGGAGGTTTTCCTTCCTGGTTCTGGTCCTGATGGAGGTTTTCTTCCTGGTTCTGGTTCTGATGGAGGTTTTGCTTCCTGGTTCTGGTTCTGATGGAGGTTTTCCTTCCTGGTTCTGGTCCTGATGGAGGTTTGCTTCCTGGTTCTGGTTCTGATGGAGGTTTTGCTTCCTGGTTCTGGTTCTGATGGAGGTTTTCCTTCCTGGTTCTGGTCCTGATAGAGGTTTTCCTTCCTGGATCTGGTTTTGATGGAGGTTTTACTTCCTGGTTCTGGTTCTGATGGGAGGTTTTTCCTCCTGTTTCTGGTTCTGATGGAGGTTTTTATGATCTGGTTATTGGACTAGCATGGATGATGTCATGTTTCTGTTTCTGTGGTTTGCTTCAGCTGAATTCTGATTGGACAGTGAAACCTTGACATGACCGTGTTTGTACATTGTTCTGTATAAATAAAGCTGGTTGAAGTGAGGGAAGGTGTAAACGGATGAAGCTGCCGCAGCTGCAGATGTGACTCATATCTCTGCTCAGACCCGTGATGACGGTGAGTCAGTCAGATTTCATTTTCAGGATATTCATGCTTTTTGTCATTAGTTTTCTTCCCTCCAGCACACGCTCCGTCTGCCAGCATCGCTGTGGTGCATGTGGGGTTTGTGCTGTGGAACCACTGATGGCTGCCTGCAGAGATTTGATCTTTATTTTTCCAGGTAAAAACATGTTGAGCAAATTTGAGAATGACTGAAGCTGACATCTGAAAGACATCTCTGAAACAACCTGGCCAGCCTCGACGATGGTGTCAGTGGACATGAGAGAGCGTTTCGAGCTTTTCATTATCCACCAACTTTCATATAATGGAGTTTAGTGGCAACTGAACCAAAACCATGAAAAACATCCATAAAAGTCCACAAAACTTGTCAATATTCCTCCATACTGCTCGTCCAATGTAATCTAAGTGTCCTGGGGAGGGTATGCATCCAGAATTTACTCTTTTGGAAACCATCATTTAGTAGATTTTGTAGAATAAACAGTAGAACATCGTACTTCCCTGATGCACGCCCCTTCAAGTTCACTACACTACACAAACGAGGCAGACGAGATCTTTCAAATCAATATCCAACCCTTCTTTGTTTGTCTGCAGCTCGTTCGCTCTTAGCACAATGTAAAGAGAGAATTTCTTCTCTACGCTTGCATTATTGGCAGAGTAGGTGCTGAATGCTGCAGCTTCCGCAGTGCTGTGGACTCGCATGGACACATTGCTGAAGTACGATGTTCTACTGTTTAGTCTATAAAAATCCACTAAATCACGTCGTTTCCAGCAAATTCTGGACACTTCCCACTCAGGACACTTGGATTACATTGGACGAGCAGTTTGGAGGAATATTGACAAGTTTTTGTGGACTTTTATGGACCTTTTTGGCTCGGGCCCTGTTGAGGAATAAAAAATGATCTCTTCAGGGTGGAAGAATTTGAGTCGAGTCCGTTTATGCCTTCATAGATTAATTACAACATGAGACGTCTCACAGAAATCAAACAGAGAATCTCTTGTATCAGATGAAACACAAGCTTTTATAACTTCACACTCTCTAAAATGTTGCTGGACAGAACAGCCTTTGCCACACTCCTGCTTGTTATCAGCGGTTACTTATCTTGTCCTTGGGTGAAGCAAACACTTCATTCTGCTGAGTCTCTACTTAAAAATGCAGTTAGCCAAAGATAAAAACGTACAATTAGTTATTTGCAAGACAGAATATATAACAATAATTCATTATTCCATTGCACATGGAGAAGTTGACATTTTTCTATTTGCTATGTGCATGATTATCTACTTGGCAGGGAGTTTAGCGTGAGGGAGTCACTTAAGTTTCCACGTTATCTGCTTCTACATACCAGAGAAGAACAAGTGTTCTGACCAACAGAGCTTTTTACATAAATGTGTGTTTTGTTTCAACTCCACAAAACTGCTGCCTGATCAGAGCATGAGGCACTTGTGTGATTTATACAGGATTATACTGAGACACATGATTAAAGATATTTTAATAAAGTAAAATAGCACAAATTTCTTTCTCACAGCCCCAGTCACCTCCATTATATGAAAGCCGGTGGATAACGAAACCCCGGATCTCCGGCTGCATTTGAGATATTAAAAAAGTTCTCCAGAGTCTTGCTCAGCATGAGGATGAGGAGAAGATGAAGGTCCATCATGCTGTAGGTGTACTATCCCTTTAAGATTTACAGTATGTTGCTATAGACAGGAAAAGGATCAGTGCGTTCTTGGATTCTTTGATTTGGTATTTTTCTCTTTTATTGTGAAAGTTTCTCAAAAACAGCGTTGAACATTTTTACAGCAAGTGACTGAAAGTAACTCAGTAACTTTTACTCAGAGTACATTTTCAGAGTGTATTTTTATCATTACTTGAGTAGAATTTAAGCAAAGTAAAGATGCTTGTACTTTATTAGAATGTTTCTGTACTTCTCCCACCTCTCTACATTTCATCCTTTAGCGTTCAGCAGTGTGTAAAGTTAAAAGAAGCTCGCCTGCAGCCTGATCAAAGACACGGCGCTGTACGACACATGTTACCCCCTCTTCTTCACTCACACAATGAGCACCATTAGAGGCCATCTGTTCTCCACTCTCGTGTTGACGGTATAATCAGGGGTGTTACTGATGACTCACATTTGGTAGGAGAGAACAAACAGGTACGCGCTGCCTCCCCCGACAACCCACCCAACAGCAACAGTACTGAGAGATGCACAGATTTTATTTGCAAACACTGTTTGCAAAGCAAAGCTAAATCACCTAAAATGCAGAGAAAAAACATCTGTCTGTATGATTCATGAGTGATTACAGCAGTGAGAAACGATAAACGATATCAGCCGACCTCTGATGAGACAGCCAAGACAAACTGGGATGAACCCTGTGCAGGATAAATACCCTGCCCTTCCTGTTATGCCAATAAACTGGAGTCTTAAATTAACCCTTTAGCTATTTTTTTACGGATGCACGATATAATCTGCCCCCTATCAATATCGGCCTTAAAACTGAGTATGGGACATCAGCCTCCCCAACAATATTTAACCGATCAGCCCGCTATTTCTAAAGAAGTTAAAAAAAAGATAAAAATATTCTTCTTTCACAAAAACTTATTTTTTACATATGCTGATATCATTTTGATATTTAAAAACGCGGTATCAATCTATATGACTAACAAAATCTTGCAATATTTCAACGTTCGGTTACAAAATCTCACAGGAATTCACAAAATATCACAAGATTTTGTAAGTAAAATAAATCAATGCCACGTTTTTAGATATTGATTTGATATCAGCATATGGAAATATCGCGATATTTCAGTGCATTGATATTTTTTCCCACCCCTACTTTTCAAAGTGTCAGAAACAGATAACACAACTGCTATTTGAAATGACTGCTTATTTTTTCAGCTTTAATATCGGTATCTATATCGGTTATCAGCCACGAATTTTAAATATCGGAAATCAGCCAAGATTCCAATATCGTGCATCCCTAATTTTTTTCATGATTTGTCTTTAAAAAGCTGTGAAGCTTCTGCTGTCATAGAAAGATACTGTAGTGATATCACGATCCAAAGAGACAAACTGCAGCCAATCAGATTTTTATACAAGACAGAAAATGATTTAATGGCAACAAAAACATGTTTTTGTGTGTAAAAAGTTACAACACTGCTTAAATATCATTTCATAAGTGAATAATGCAGCTTTTAAATATGTTTTATTGGGGTATAACAGTGGAATAACTGGAATTATATTACATATCTACAGTCTCATGTACAGAATAAAATCCTCGGGTCTGCAGAGTCCTCCTCCACTTTGCATTAAATGAGTTCTTAACTTTGGTGGAGAGCGTGGCGCCTGTCTGTGGGGACACGTCCACACCGACGCGAGGTCGCCTTACAGGACGTGGTAGACGGGCCGGGACCCCGGGCTCTCCGGTGTGCAGGGCTGCGAGTCGGAGCTGCCAGGCGAGAAGGTGGCCATGTCTCTCAGAGCAGCCGGTCCACAGCTGGACTCCACCGAGGACAGACGGTCCACGATGCTGGACAGGCACTCCAGGCTGGAGGCCCCGGCTGCTTTCTCCTCCAGGCTCTCTGACAAGGACGAACGGACGTTCAGTTAAATATGCTTCAACAACAAAAACAGAAATGTGCGTGAGAGGAAGTTTTCTCAAGTAGGAAATCCATTTCCACCACATATGTGTTGACACGTTCTCGTGTTTTTCTCCTTTAAAACAGGGTCTGCAACCTGTACAACCCAAAGAGCCATTTTTTAGCCTCCAACCAGCTAAATATGTGATTTAGAGCCGCAAATGTGCCATGGCATTTTGACTTATAATCTCTGATAAATATGAAATATAGAAAATTTGCAGTTATTTTAAAGGAATCACAGTTTTATTTCTACTTTAAGGTTTGAAATGAAAACTTACAAAAAGAGGATTGATAATGTCTTCTTAAATCATGTTTTCTTCAACGGGACTTAACTGTAAAAAAAAGTGAAATAAATAAACGAAACGTAGATGTTTGTGGGGAAATTATGTGGAAAATAAAACCTACCTTCAAAGCTAATTACAAGAGAAATAGATTTTTAAAAATATATATTTTCTCTAGTGTCATGTTGTGAAAATTCAGTGTAATTAATCCATTAAAAAAACTGCTAAAACCTTCAAAAGTTATTATGTATTTAAAAATATCATTTTAAGTCGCAGTTATTGAGAGCCGTTGTGGAAGGCCCAGAGAGCCATAGGTTGCAGACCCCTGCTCCCGGACGGAGAAATGCATGTCACAGTCGTGCTGCAAATGTCTCACCATTCTTTGCATATGAATAGCTGTTGCTGTAGTTTGCATTCAGCTGTTGCCACACAGGACTGTTGCCTTGAGCCTGGAAGGACACAAGCAATCACATTTACCCTTGGACTCTTACAAAAAGATTAAAAAAGAAAGATATGTTACAGACTGTGCATAAGCTGAATGAGCGGAGGCAGAAAAGGCAGAGAAAAACAACCAGAACTCCTTCATGATATTCTGGACAGGCTAATAAATCCTGAATTCCAAAGTTATTGGCTTCTTTATTTCACATCCACCTTAAAGTCAAAGTGGCTGGGTACGCCCCCCACCCCCCACCCAGCTCCAAGTGTGGCGAATCGATTGTATCAGTGGAAGCAACACCAGTTTGTGCAAGATGACACTTTCTCCGAGTAAATCTGCAGAAAATCCTGGCAGCGGTGCAGAACATGCAGTCAGGATGGAATGCAGAAAGCACCCAGTCCTCCCTGCCAGACTTCAGGAAGGTGGATTTAGGTTGGTTTATTAGGGGCTATAAAGTGTTCGGTGGTGGGAAAGTCATTAGTACATCCAGCATTATAAGTTCACCCTCAGACAGCAAATCGAACAACCCAACATGTAACCAATGAGCATGAAAGGGAAGAAAAGGATCCTGGGAAGAATGCAGAACAGACGTTTGTGTTGCAGGATTAGAGGAAAGTACAGCATGCATGGAGAGGCACAGTAATTGAGGTCTTGGGGCAAAAACATGCGTCGTTTGATATGTTTCTAAATTGGAAAATCCATTTTTAAATGAAGCACTCCGGGAGTAAAGTCATGATGCGACCATGCCGTGTTTCTGAGGCCTTGTAGGCCAGAAATCTGGGAGTCTCCAGACTCTGATCATCCGGCAGTCTGCCTGCTGTCACACACATGGATGCGAGGTCTTACCATGCCGTCAGAGCAGCTGGACAGCGGGCTGCCCGGCTCCGAGCTGCTCTCTCCAGGTAGGCCGTAAAAGTTCTCCACCTGCTCCCGCAGCAGCTCCTGCAGGCTCTCGATGTACTGGATGGCGTTGCGCAGGATCTCCACTTTGGGCAGGCGCTGACTGGGGTTGGCTGAGGTGCAGCGGCGAAGAGCCTCGAACGCGTGGTTGACCTTCTTCAGCCGCCGGCGCTCGCGCATGGTGGCGGCCCGTCTGCGGTCCACGAAGCTGGATTTACGCTTGCAGGCCTTGCAGGCCCACTGGAGGCAATGTCCCGGCTGGTGAGGAGCTCCGGGAACCCTGACGTGCTCGTCCTCCTCGGACCCGGCGAGCTCCATGCCCGGGCCGAACTCCAGGCTGTCTGGGGAGGAGGAGCACGCTCTGTCGTAGTAGACCTGGGAGGGCGAGAAGACGTCCATGGCCGGCGGGGAAAGCGTCTGAGTGGATGCTGAAATGAGGAAAGGAGTAAAAAAAGTTGGGTGAAAGCGAGGAGACCTCTGAGTGATATGAGGGGTCTGTTGCCCACAGGCCCCCCTTATATGCCCCCAGGCCGAAGCCCAGGGCCCACATTGGCCAGATCTAATTACCATGGCCCATTGGCCCAGCCAGAAGGCAGGCTGGAGTTAGTTCAGTTCCCTCCCTGCCCCATCCCTACCACCTCTCCTCACCCCCCAGTGTCCTGCAGAGTTTCCCACATCTGCCCCTACTGGTGTTTTCCAGCTCATCCCTTCTTCTGCAGGAACACAGTGTTTGTCCAACATGGCCTTTAAAAACCAAAAATGACTCATGATCCTTATATTTTCCTGAATATGAAGACGGATATTCCAGAGAAGGATTTGTTTGGTAAAGAGGGGTGACCACTCGCAGCAGTATGTGGGCCAATTTTTATGGTGGAGACAACAGCGTTGCAGATGCAGCCCAGCTGCAAAGGAAGGTGTAACATTTCAAGCCCCGTGAATTTCACATAACAGCGGTAAGCCCCCTCTAAACACCCCGGCTCATCGTTGAAGGTGCTGCCAGGGAGCTGGTCCCTGTTTGCAGAGGCTCATTAAAAACAGTCATTACAACAAATCACACACACCTCGTCTCCACGGACCAAATTTCAACCATCAAAAGTTACTGACACGACTCAAGCACTCAGCAGATGGCCGTGATGGGCAGAAGCCTCCGCTCCAGAGGCCGACCCGGGTCCAGCTGGGGGCCGTGACCCACGGCGAGGATCTCAGTTCAGCAGCAGGAAAATTCTCCAGGTCACATTTTTAATCAGATAACTGCAAAGCTTTTACTAATTCATTAATATAATTAATTTATGTCACATCAACTAGTTTATATGTAAATTAGCTTTTCACTGTAACTCTGCTTTGAAACACAGCCAAAGCCAGTTCCAGGACTAGAAATCTCCTTCTGCTCATCTAAAAACACAAGATCTGCTCCAGAATGTGCTGGGATGCTTACAGTATACACACTGTTTGGTTACAGTACACATCATGCCATTTCAGGTCCTTGCAGGGTTTATTAGAGTACATCTTTCAGTACATTTAGAGGCCACCTTGTTTTCTCATATTTCTTGGTCATTTTAATGCCTGGTACTACTAAAAGTACATTTGTCTGGACAAATATAATGATAACAACTAAAATAGCTCTTAAGAGTTTAATTTAAGAACCGATATCTGCCATTTTCATGATTTTCTTAATAAGTAATTTTGGTTATTAAGTTCTTACATCAATAACTACGGCATTGTGCTGCCAAAAACAGCTTTAAGGCATTCTAGATTTTCTTTTCTGTCTCTTTTAGTCACATGATTCACACCACAGTTGGTACTCGATTGCATAACCATTATTTTTGATGACAAGGGTGGTCTCTTAATTTTTTTCAATGGCTGTGTGCATACATACATACATGTGTACATATATATATATATATATGTAGGAGGCAGTTTCCTCTGCTAATTAAGATATTAAAATGGATACTTCAAACACAGTAGTCTGAAGTTATAAATAAGTGATAGATAGATAGATAGATAGATAGATAGATAGATAGATAGATAGATAGATAGATAGATAGATAGATAGATAGATAGATAGATAGATAGATAGATAGATAGATAGATAGATAAGTACTTTATTCGAAGAAATTCAGGTGTCCTGCAGGTAACTTGTAACATTCATCGAAAAAAATAATAATAAAACACAATAAAAAGGCTAAAAATGACTACTGATAGTAATAAATTACTGTATATATAGATATATACTGTGGATATTGATAGCGCTTCAGTTCTGTGGGCTGTACAGGTTAGTTCTCTCCGGGCTGAACACTCCTCTTCAGGTTCAGATCAGGGTTTGGACCCTGCTGGCGCGCGGGACTACTTCAGGTAATTATGTTGGTGACAGCTCACAAGGATACAATGCGGATATTTCTCACAATGTGTCAAAACGTTTGGCGGCTCCTCTTCTCTGGGAACCGCGCGCACCTAAGAAAACAGCAGTTTCGTCCGCCTCTGAATTACGCACAGCTGAAGAAGACATCGGCTCGCCTTCGCGCGAGGAGATCAAAGGCTGCGTGGGGCTGAGAACAACGTGGACGATGAGAAAACCTGCCATCAAACAGCGCCAGGACAGCCACGGCTCAGATTGGCGCAGCACATGGTGTGATTGCGAATACAGGGGAGCTTAAATTGGCGCAGTGACTGCGCGCGGGATCCACGTCCTCCACCGGTCTCCAGGGAACTCTTCCAGGTTGCTTTTCTGTTGTTCTCAAGGGTCAAAGACAGAGTTAAGTGAAGGGCAGGAGGTGACCTTTTATGCTCTCCTCCCTCACGTCTGAAAACCTTATTTCTTGTAAACGGCCTCGCGCTTCTGCTTTGGTCCCACAGACATGTTCCCACTTACACACCCTTCACATTTCATCCACAGCCCCTGTTTAAAACTCTTGCTATATTTAAGTCGCTGTTGTTCGGCTTCAAGAGTTTTTATATCTTTAAAAATATGAATATACACTGTAAAAAGAGGATGGTGATGAAATCTTATGTTTTTAAATCAACTTGAAAAATCACACTCTTTAGCCCAAAATAAGTTTTTACTTACACTCAAAGTAAATTTTTTAAGTTGTTTCAGCTTTACAGAGCATGAACAACAAAGGGGGCGGAGCTATTTTCTAAACGCAACATATGGGGACCAAAGAGGCTCATAGGCTCAGGCCTATAAATTTGACTTAAGAGCTTTACTGCATTTGTTATGTTCAAATTCAGAGAAAATTGTTGAGAAAAAATATCGACACACTGAAATATCGCGATATTTTTAAAAAATGCAGTATCAACCTAATTTACTAGTGAAATCTCGCGAGATAACGTTTTGTTATGAAATCTCATGACATTTCACGAAATACCGCAAGATTTCATCGCTCTGTTCCAAAATCTCGCAGAATTTCCTGAAATCTCATGAGATTTTATAACAAAACAATGACATCTCACGAGATTTCATTAGTAAAATAGATCGATACCGCGTTTTCAAATATTGATATGGTATCGCATGTGATACACTGATATTTCAGTGTATCAATATTTTTCCCACCATTATTAAATAATCAGGTGACCCATTAAGTCACGTGCAACTGGGTCATTACAAAAAAATAAAGCAAAAAAAATTTGCACAATTAACACGCGACATAACGATATGTGTAAATATCATATCTCTCTCATGTAAATATCATATCGCGATACCATATGAGTGTATCGCACAGCCCTACTCCCAACTCATTTTTCATCCTTGTAAATGGCTCAAAACCAACAGGATATAAATACTGTTTGTGTTGCTGATCGGTCCCAGATTCATGCATTAACTTCCACTTAGGCTTCATACAAAATATAATGTGTTGAGTAAGATAAAAGTAAAATTGTACTTTGTCTGAAATCAGAAATTTAACTTGAGAAAAGAAAAATTAATGCATGTTACAGAATTTGTTTAGTTTATTCCAAGATTAAAACTTAAAGGTAGAGTCCAAAGTCCCCCCACCGTTTCTGTTTGCAAACAGCAGCATTCAAACTTAGCGCCCCTCCCTCTCAGGCTAATGGCCGCCTCGTTCTTCAAACTATTCAGCCTCAAGCTTCTCCTTCAGAGCCCAGAAGCGGCTACAAGCCAAACTAATATTAGCCCTGGTTTTCCAACTTGCATTCTCTAAAGCTCTTACCTTTTCTTCGGTGCATCCGCCGTTTATTTTTCCTTCAAGAGTTTCAGTGACTGGCGTCTGCTCCAATCATGAGCTTATTCCCACACGGCGTCATGTCCTTGGTTCTGTCATTGGCTGGTGATATAAACAGAAATCTCCCCCCAGAAACGTCCCAAACACAACAAAACAAAGCTAAAGGGCGAATTTCAGACAGGAGAGAGAGTTGCATTCAAACGCACCACGGCACGTGAGTAGAGGCCAAAAGACGCAGTTTGAGACGGATTTCCACTTGCACAAGTCTAACGTTTATTTTCAGGGGGAAACGTCGGACTACACCTTTAAGTTGTAACAAAATAAAGAGAAAAAAAAGTTTATGACTTATACTGCATATTTGCTTTTAGCAAAACAATTTCTTTCTTTGTTTTAATGTAAAAAATAGATTCAAATCAAAATATATGGTTTCAACTAAATCATAAATTTATTTGAGAAAAACTAAAATAATTAGATGTGACAAGTTGACAAGTTTAAAATTTGATTCAAAGCAACAATTTTTACAGTGTAGCTGCATGAAAGGGAAAAAAGACCAGAGATACATTCCTTCTTTCACGGTCTTCGTTTGAGTTTCTTTCCTCTGCATAAAGTTGATTTTAAATTCCCCTCAAGAATTAGTGAAACAAAAGGAGGAAAAAAAGTTGAGTGGCAACAGCATTTGTTTGGCAGCGAGCTGAAAGCGGTGCCCCGCCAGCCTGCAGCTCCAGCTCGTCTCATCGCAGGACAGCCACAGAAAGTCTGGATAAATCAAAAGTCTTCAGCGTCCATCTCATCCTCGGCCGAGCAGTCTGCCTTTCATCAGCTTCAACTTTTAAAACTGCACCGTCACAGACAAATGAGAATTATATGGTGTCATCACAACACAGACAATCCTGCAAAGCCAAACGAGGGGAAGCTGCAAGCTGAGACACAGAAAGGACAGAAGCTTGGTTTGCAGAAGCCTGAAATGTTTCTGTCAGAACCCAGGTTGAAGCTTTTTCTTGTCGAGACTGTAAGCCTGCAGCTGCAGAACAAAGCTGCAAATGGAGGGAAACTAGAGCGAGCTCATTAAAGTCACATTACTGTGTCCAGATATCAGATTTCTGTCTGCTTTCTGCAGAAAACAGGATATTTTGGATTTAGATCATTCTGCTGAAAAGCATTCAGGTTTTCAGCGTCTAACTTGGCTTTTTGTGGAAATATCTTTCATATTCACTCAAATTAAAGCACAACACTCACGGAACACTTAATAAAGCTGAAATAGGCATGCATGAATGCTCCTTTTGGAGGGAAATGTTTATGTGTACTTCAGTTTTTCTTTATCATAAGTTGCATTGATTATCAATCAGAAATCTGTCGTTAAAATTATCAAAAAGCAGCTGAACTGAATTAAACTGGAGCGCTTTGATTAAATGTTTATGAAAGTTGTAAATGATGCCAGCCCCGTGCTTGTGAAAACCACAAACACACTTAAAAAGTTCAAAAGACACTTAAGGACACAGGAAAACAAGAACAGAGACGAGATGCGGGTATCTAAAGTTCAACATTTTATCAAAATAAACACAACAGATCCGAACATTTAAAACCAAACACAAGAAATGACACAAAAAAAGGAAAAGGCATTTTAAAGATGGAAATAAAGACCACAACTTTTTAAAAGCAAAACATATTCAATGCAACATTTCAGCAAACACAACAAAGATAGAACATGCCAACTTACATGACAGAAAATGAAGGAGAAAACATGACGAAGTAGGAACACATTTCAGTTCAGGACATGTGGAAACATGTTTACAGCTGTGTGAAAAAGTGTTTGCCTCCTTCCTGATTTCTGAGTTTTTTGCATGTTTGTCACACTGACATGTTTCAGATCATCAAACAAATTTAAATGTTAAAGATAACACAAGCAAACGAGGGGTAGGGGGTATGAGTAGCCCTTCAGAGCGAGGGACGATGATGCTGACTTGCTGAGGAAGGACCAGAGAAAAGGGTTAGAGAGCTGTACGTCATTACAGAATCAAACACCAGCAGCAACCTCCGGAGAGCGACGGGACTCGGAGAAGAAAACACACAAATCTACAGATTACACATTTGTTTGTAACGTTAGCCAGACTAGCCACGCTAGCTAGGCTAAAATACTGATGAAAAGTTTGTGAAGGCTTTTTGGCAGTTTGCAAGAGACAACAGTCGTCATGGCGACTTCTTCCCCGTGTGGTTTTGTTTCTTAAAAAGAAAAACGACCACAACTCTTAACTCTGATGTTGTTAGGTGTGTTTTTATGATGACACGTATGTTCAAACATCACCACGCAGTCGCTTACGTGCCTGAACGTAAATGCAGCAGTGGTGTCCCAGTTCCTAGAAGATTGCAAAGCCCTCCCACTATGGCTTCAATTCAAGGGTGTAGTGATAGTGGGCCACAGCTAGTGGTTGAAAGTAGGGGGAACATTGGGATTCGGCCTTTGACTAGGCCACTCCAAAGTCTTCATGTTGTTGTTCTTAAGCCATTCAGAGGTGGACTTGCTGGTGTGTTCTGGATCATTGTTCTGCTGCAGAACCCAAGTGCGCTTCAGCTTGAGGTCACCAACAGATGGCCGGACATTCTCCTTCAGGATTTTTTGGTAGAAGCAGAATTCATGGTTCCATTTACCACAGCAAGTGTTCCAGGTCCTGAAGCAGCAAAACAGCCCCAGACCATCACACTACCACCACCATATTTTACTGTTGCTATGATGTTCCTTTTCTGAAATGCCGTGTTACTTTTACGCCAGATGTAATGGGACCTACACCTTCCAGAAAGTTCCACTTTTGTCTCGTCAGTCCACAGAGTATTTTCCCAAAAGTCTTGGGGATCATCAAGATGCTTTCTGGCTAAACTGAGACGAGCCTTTATGTTCTTTTTGCTCAGCAGTGGTTTTGGTCTTGGAACTCTGCCATGCAGCCATTTTTGCCCCCCAGTCTCTTTCTGATGGGGGAGTCATGAACACTGACCTTCATTGAGGCAAGTGCGGCCTGCAGTTCTTGGATGTTGTTCTGGGGTCTTTTGTGACCTCTTGGATGAGTCGTCGCTGTGCTCTTGGGGTCATTTTGGTCGGCCGGCCCCTCCTGGGAAGGTTCACCACTGTTCCATGTTTTCACCATTTGTGGATAATGGTTCTCACTGTGGTTCTCTGGAGTCCCAAAGCTTTAGAAATGGCTTTGGAACCTTTTCCAGACTGATAGATCTCAATGACTTTGTTTCTCATTTGTTCCTGAATTTCTTTGGATGGCAGCATGATGTCTAGCTTTGGAGGATCTTTTGGTCTACTTCACTTTGTCAGGCAGGTCCTATTTAAGGGATTTCTGATGGAGAACAGGTGTGGCAGTAATCAGGCCTGGATGTGGATAGAGAAACTGAACTCAGCTTTCCAAAGATGATAAACCAGTTTATATATGTTTTAACAGGGGGGGCAATCACTTTTTCAAACAGGGACAAGGTTTGGATTTTTTTTCCCCTTATTAATAAAAATCTTCATTGAAAAACTGCATTTTGTGTTTACTTGTGTTATCTTTGTCTCACAATAAAATTTGTTTGATGATCTGAAACATACAAGTGTGACAAACATGCAAAGAAATAAGAAATCAGGAAGGAGACAAACACTTTCACACAACTGTAGTTTAGTCAAATGTATTTCTGTCTGCTGTTACACTATTTCAATAAAAGTTGACAGACATTTGTTGTTGCAAGAAATACTGCTGGGGTTTTTTGTTTGTTTTCTGCCATTTCTGTCATGTTTTGCTGCATGGCCACTGTAAAAAATCTACTACAAGAAGCTTGGTTGCCTTTTCAAAGTCAAACAACTAAAGATTCGGAAGTCTGAAGCATGCTGCTACAACAGGAACACAAACTAAATGAGACCGAAATGCATCTAGAAGCAATGCAATAGATATAGTGGCTTCAGATATCAAATGAAACCTTCTAAGTAGTTCCTCAGAGCATCTTCAACACAATTCTCACACTTAAAGGTGCTATAACATCAAATTGAACTTTTCTGGGGTTTGGGGGGTTTAATATGATCTGTTGTGCACCGATGAGGTCATGTGAATGTCCAGAGTGAGAATCAAAGTTCCTGTTTATGGTCTGTCAGCTTTGTCTCTCTGTTCAGAAACAGTTGAATCAGACAGCAGCTTATCATTCTACGTAGTTCTATCATTCTACGTAATTCATTTGCTCCAATAAGAGCACACTCTCAAGCAAACAGCCTCCTCCCTCCTCTCTCCTAACGGTCTATATAAATAAGGTCATAGCCAAATAAGGTGTAGCCAATCAGAATGAAGTCAATGTGGTCTCCGGGTAAAGCTGCAAATCATCACCGCACCCAACTCTTTTACTGAGAAAGGAGGTCTAGCTGCCAAAACAACCCCCCGCAGTAAAAAATGCCGTTTTTTTTCTTTGGAGAACTGACATATGCAGTAATGTCAACTACATGAACTAGTTTTTAACTGCTATGTCATCACTCCTTTAAATCACCAAACAGCGACATGTTGCATGAGGCTTTGTGGACGGCTGAGAGATGAGGCAGAATCCCAAAGGTCAAACAGCTCTCTGCACTGTCTGCAGAGATCAGAGCGAGCTCCATACGCCACATCAAACATCCCAACAAGACCCCCCCTCCCAATCACATCAATAAACGACATACAGAACTCCCTGGATTTCCACGCTGCTGGCATCATTTATGTGAAGGCTTTGCCATGTGATGACGACACCAGACATGATTAATTAGGACCTAATGGCTTAGATAACGTTATTATCCTGCTGCTTTGCACTCATGCCTGCAACCGCAGTTCACGTCTTCAGCATGTGATCCGAGGAGGCATGCTGTGTTTGGAGGAGACTCAAGTTACTGTTGTTGGATCAGACCTGCTGAACAAAGAGAAGCAGCCAGCAGCAAACTGCTCCGAGCAGTCGAGTCGGCTGTGTGGACTTCTGACTGCTGGGATCTGCTCAGGGGTGTGTTGATGCAACAAACTGGTGTGTGTCTGGATGCAGCAACAGGGCGTTGTATAAAATGTAAATAAAGACAGAATGCAATGATTTGCAAATTTCACAAAACCATATTTCATCCCCAATGGAACATAAACAACATATGAGATGAAGCAACTGAGACATTTTACCTTTTCTCTGACTTTCTGCCACAACCTTTAGAGCAGTTTGTCTCAGATTGGTGAGCCTCTGTCATCTTTCCCTCTGAGAGACTGTGGCTCTCTGAAATGCTCCTTTATAGACTAAGGAGCGTTTTGTGTGTTGCGCCATCTTGCGGCGCCTCCGTTGCCTGGGGACCGAGTCCCAATGACCTCGTATCTGTTAACATGGAAAGCAGCGTGAATATCTGGATTTTCAACGTTGGACAGTCGTCTAAGGTCATGATAACCTATAGGTATGTTATCCAGAGATCTTTTAAGTATTCTGACATTCTATTTGATTTTTTTTTTTTTTTTTTTTTTTACATTGGAGCATTAATTTAATCTATTATTAATATCCAGAAACTGGCTTTAATAACAAGCCACACTGGAATAACGCGCACATCTCATGATTACTTATCAAAGTTTAAAAAACTAAACTCTTTCAAAGGTGGTTCCTTTTCTATTTTCTCCCATATGTGGCTTTTGGTATTGTTTCATGACTGTACAGACCAGCTTCACATGTCCTGCAGATGAAACTAAAGGCTGCAGGACACCGTCTTCCTGATCCGTTTGTGTTTCTGACTGAACTGTTTTTATTTTCTGGTCCCAACGTTGCCCTGATCAGAGCAAATAACCTGATATTTCACAATATCTCCCAGATTAGTCATTAACTCTCAGCAACACCACAGCTGTCTCTGTTAGCATTAGCTAGCATGATAATGTTATGCGGTGCCTCATTTTAGGGAGCATGGATACATGAAATAAAGTGTCAGATTAATGAGTGTTCACCATAATTTACCGTGTTTTTGTTGTTGGGGATTAAATCCAGTGTTTTCTCCACCGTGGCAGCAGGTTATTCTTCCTCTGCTCTGATTGGCCGATATTCCTCCCCGATACAAACACACTGACATCAGTGGACTGAGCAGCACCGTCCACTTTTGTCCCAGACGGCAGAAATCTTCATGAAATAAATGTCCGTGATCTTCTTCTTCACTTATTACCACATTAAAGTTTTCCTCTGATGTTCCAACAGCCAGGAATGTGACGTCCTTCCACATTTCCTCCATGTTGGGAAGAAAAACGTCCCATTCTCATCTGTTCTAGTTACACATGTACAGAAACGCCCCCTAAGCGATGGTGGATGGTCTAGTTGTGGCGTTTGACCGAATTAGAGTATATACACAGTCATGTTACTGGTCTGTTCCCAGTTAAACCAGTCATGTTAGTGACCTGTTTCCAGTAAAACCAGTCATGTTGCTAACCTGTTCCCAGTTAAACCAGTCATGTTGCTAACCTGTTTCCAGTTAAACCAGTCATGTGACTGGTCTGTTCCCAGTTAAACCAGTCATGTTGCTAACCTGTTTCCAGTTAAACCAGTCATGTTGCTAACCTGTTCCCAGTTAAACCAGTCATGTTGCTAACCTTTTTCCAGTTAAACCAGTCATGTTGCTAACCTGTTTCCAGTATAACCAGTCATGTTGCTAACCTGTTCCCAGTTAAACCAGTCATGTTGCTAACCTGTTCCCAGTTAAACCAGTCATGTTGCTAACCTGTTCCCAGTTAAACCAATCATGTTGCTAACCTGTTAGCAGTAACATGGTGGTATATTAAAATCTCCTACTATAACTGTCCTCCAGCTTTTCTTGCTGCTGTTCCATCTTCATACAGACGTGTTGCTGCATCAGATTCAGGATCAGAGAACGTTTCACATGAAATGATAAAATGTCTCAGTTCCATCATCTGACATGTCGTTTATGATCTACTGGGAATAAAATACGAGTTGATGAAATTTACAAATCATTGCATTCTGTTTTTATTTACCTTTTTACAGTGTACCACAGTATTTTTCTGACTGGGTTTACTTTGTCAATGATGATTTTCGTACGGACAAATCACAACATAGACATGGTTCACTCCCTTAATCAACAAACGTACAAGTGTTTGACTGCAAAATCACAATATTCTTTATTTGTTGGTCATCTATATGTACAAATATCCAAATAAAATGTCAGTTTTCAGCAAGAATTTGTTTGCTTTCGGAAACAAAATAAATACATCTAAGCATCACATAATATAAAATATGTACAAATCCGTTGCTCTCCCTGTACAAATGAAGACTTCCTAACAAATAGAAGCCAGAATGGTTGAACAGCATGGAAATAATTTAGAGATAGAGCATGGAAATTTGAAATATTGAAGTAGTTGTTAAGCTTCTCCGTAAAATTTCAATTTTCTGCGACATCTGCAGGGAAGGTGATTTTATCATCATTCGTGATGCTGTCCACGATGGAGGACAGACGCAGGAGGCTGGAGGATGCAGAGGATTCGCTGGTTCCTGAAAACAAACACATCCAAGTGACTGGACTCTTTTATTTTACCATCCCCCAACTTATAAAATCCTCAGTATGAGTTGGCCCCAGTTCATTCAGCTCCAAATTAGTATGAAACACACTTAATAATAGTGACAGATGTATAAAAACACCTCAAGATGACATATAGATCAGTATCCATATGTTTTTACTATAATGTATTATATCATGTTGTTTGGTACGTATGTATAGGGGATTATCACGCTTCTGTGTTCCGAACTTCCGGTCTGAAACACTTAGAGGGCCCACTTCCGGCCCAGTTCAATGTCCCTGCTTTACTTCGTAGATAACGTGAATAAACGCCAACCCTACTGAAATTTTCACGGATTCCAGACTGAAGTGATACTAAGGAAGAAGTGGATCAAAGCGATTCTCCAGAGTGAAGGGCCGAACTTTATAATAAAACAACGTAGCATGTTTGTTTGTAGCCGGTTGGGCACTTCACAGCATGCTAGCATTATCCAGCTAGCGTTTACTGACGTGCTTAACACTGTGCGTCTTAAAACACACAAACATCTGAAAATCGGGTCTGTACCCCGCTGTTTCCAGTGGAACAACTGGGGACTGCCAAGAAAGGAGACGCCTTCAGATGCTTGTGTGTTTTCAGCCGCACAAAGTTAGGCACGTCATCAAGCTGGCTAATGCTAACCTGCTAACAGTAGTCCGCCAGCTACTACTCTGTTAAACTTTGTTAATCGGATAAACGCCAATGCACAGTTTTCATTCCAGACTGAAGTGATGCTGAGGAAGAAGTGGATCAAAACGACCGATTCGCCGCGGTGAAGGACCGAACTTTATAATAAAACGATACACGTTTGTTTGTGGCCGGCAGACTGCGCAGTCGTGTTAGCAGGCTAGCATTAGCCAGCTCGATAACGTGCCTAACTTTGTGCGGCTGAAAACACACAAGCATCTGAAAGCGTCTCCTTTCTTGGCAGTCCCCAGTTGTTCCACTGGAAACGGGGGGGTACAGACCCGATTTTCAGATGTTTGTGTGTTTTAAGACGCACAATGCTAGGCACGTCAGTAAACGCTAGCTGGATAATGCTAGCATGCTGTGAAGTGCCGGTGTTGTGCCCCACCGGCGACAAACAAACATGTGTTTTATTATAAAGTTCGGCCCTTCACCGCGGCGAATCGATCGCTTTGATCCACTTCTTCCTTAGTATCACTTCAGTCTAGAATGAAAACTTGAGTATGTTTGGAGTTTATCCGATTTAAACAGTATAACAGAGCAGGAACGGCTGTCGTTAACATGGCCCAGAAGAGGAAGTGCCAAAATCCGGGAACTTCCGGTAAGCGTGATAATCCCCTATTGTTGTTATGTGTGGACTCCAGGGAGACCATATTTTCCGGACTATAAGTCGCATCAGTCAAATAGTGCATCATGAAGAGTAAAACACATATATAAGTAGCATGTATTTATTTGAAATGGGGTGCTTTCGGATTTCTCATATCCAGCTTGTTACTGCTAAATGACCCAATCAGTTTCAAAGTTAATGCCTGTAAATGATCATAAACATCATAACGACAAAGGATCAACTTGTTTTCGGAGGATTTGTTCCACCACACATGCAGTACAGACAGATATCCAAAATGAACTCCTCTCACTGAGATAAGGCTATTTTAGGATTTTTGCCCTTGGGGCAGAATATAGTCGTCATCTTTCATACCGTCATAGTCGACGGTAATATTTACTTTTTGGCTCATGTCAGTCAATATGAATTAATTAGGGTTGTCAAAATTCTTTCCTAAATTGATCCTTTTCTCAAGCAAGAGATTTGTTTTATTAATTAGTACTGGTATATGCAGAAATTACATTAACTTAAAGGCTAAAACCAAGCCAGAAATCTGGGAGTAGTCCAGGACTCAGAGCTGAATTTCAGCTTCACATTAAGACAGTTGTGGAGTCAGCCTGTGAGGATCAGCAGGGTTCTGGACTAAACAGCCGTCTGAAGGACTTCAGGGAGACATGTAAGGACAGGGTTTCAGTAGTCTAGTCTACTACAGATAAATGCAGAATTCCTGCTGAGACACCTTTCATCCTAAATATGTTCTAGAAGTGATAAAAGCAATGTGATTAATCCGGATTCATTATTTTGACACCTCTAAAATTGATACTTAAAAATATGTTAACTTGTATATATTTTGGTATATAAGTTGCACAAGCAACCAAACTATAAGAAAAAGTGTGACTTATAGTCTGGAAAATACGGTACTCGTTACTGTGGCAATAACTGATGGGGTTATTAAATTAAATAGGGGATTATCACGCTTCCGTGTTCCGGTTTCCGGAACTTGAAACACTTAGACGGTCCACTTCCGGGCCAGTTCAATGTCCCTGCTCTGTTCCACTTCGTAAATTGAATAAACGCCAACCAGAGATAGGGGACGTGGAGTCAACAAGTCAACTCCATGTCATGTATTTGTTTCTTCCCAGCCACTGGACCAGGTGAGTCCAACCTGCACAATGAAATAAACTGTGCTGATTGAACTCACCTGGTTCAGTGGCTGGAAAGAAAACAAAAACACGGCATGGAGTTGACTTGCTGACTCCACATCCCCCATCTCTGACGCCAACCCTACTTAAATTTTCATGGATTCCAGACTGAAGTGATACTAAGGAAGAAGTGGATCAAAGCGATTCGATAGAGTGAAGGGCCGAACCTTATAATAAAACAACGTAGCACGTTTGTTTGTAGCCGGTGCGGCACAACACCGGCACTTCAAAGCTAGCGTTAGCATAAGCAGGCTAACGTTAGCTGACGTGCCTAACTTTGTGCGTCTTAAAACACACAAACATCTGAAAATCGGGTCTGCCCCCCCCCCCCCCGTTTCCAGTGAAACAACTGGGGACTGCCAAGAAAGGAGACGCTTTCAGATGCTTGTGTGTTTTCAGAGTGTGTTTTCACAAAGTTAGGCACGTCATCAAGCTGGCTAATGCTGACCTGCTAACACCAGCTGTGTAGTCTGCTGGCTACAAACAAACGTTCTACGTTGTTTTACTTCATTACTTCGTTACTTAACTTCATTTCCCAGCATTCCTTTCAGAGTCATGTGACTACGGTGCAGCTGCTGCTGCTACAGACTGACTTGCTTTGAAGCTGCTGATAATATGTCTGCTAGTATCTGATATATGGTAGTTTCTAATACCTGCTAGTATCTGATATATGGTAGTATCTAATACCTGCTAGTATCTGATATAATGGTAGTATCTAATACCTGCTAGTATCTGATATAATGGTAGTATCTAACACCTGCTAGTATCTGATATAATGGCAGTATCTAATACCTGCTAGTATCTGATATATGGTAGTATCTAATACCTGCTAGTATCTGATATATGGTAGTATCTAATACCTGCTAGTATCTGATATATGGTAGTATCTAATACCTGCTAGTATCTGATATATGGTAGTATCTAATACCTGCTAGTATCTGATATATGCTAGTATCTAATACCTGCTAGTATCTGATATATGGCAGTATATAATACCTGCAAGTATCTGATATATGCTAGTATCTAACACCTGCTAGTATCTGATATATGCTAGTATCTAACACCTGCTAGTATCTGATATATGCTAGTATCTAATACCAGCTAGTATCATATATATGCTAGTATCTAATACCCGCTAGTATCTGATATATGCTGGTATAAAATACCTGCTAGTATCTGATATATGGTAGTATCTAATACCAGCTAGTATCTGATATATGGTAGTATCTAATACCTGCTAGTATCTGATATATGGTAGTATCTAATACCTCGTATCTAAGTAGTGTCTAACATGAACTACTCTGACTGAGTTAAGGATATTTTGGGATCTTTGCTCTCGGAGCAGAATATAGTTGTATTTCTCAGAATATGAAGATACAACCTCACAGTTGTCTGCAGAGATCGGTATCGGTTGTTTTCAGATATCCCGAATTTAACTGTTTTAAACTGGTATTTTGGGTCTACAAACTTTGCCACCTTTGACAGTAAATGGGTTGCTGTTCCAGTATTAGTCAGTATTTAAAGTGTCATATTACCGAGTACAGGTGGAGATATCTTTTTTTTTTCATTTTATGCCTTTTATATGTAAAAACTACCCACAGACATGTACCCCAGCACTAAACCCTGAGATTATATGCAGGTACATCATCCTGAAGGTGGCACTATAAGTAATAGTTTAAAGGAGCCTTATCATGAAAAATGGATTTTTAAGAGCTTTTCAGCATGTTACTGTGTTATTTTCTAATAAAAACTTATTTAAGTCATTTTTTTCTTCATTCGTGCATATGTGAGTAATATAAGGTACTACCCAAAAAATTTGAATATCCATAAAAAGTTCTTGTATTTCTATAATTCAAATTAAAAGGTTCGATTTACATATTGTTTAGACAAATAATATGCAAATCAATATATTTAAAGGGATATTGTGTAAGTTCTCCTGTGTTTTATTCACAAAAACTGATTATTTGGTTCAAAAGTGTTTTTTCATTAATCAGTAATCACTCCCATCAACAAACTGAAGTGCTCCTCTAAGTTCTAAATTTGCCGTTCGCATCATTCATTTACACATCGAGCGGGGCGGCTCAGTGAAGGCTGCTATGTCGTATCGCCATGTTTTTGCGTTCGGGAGAAGCGTGACAGCAGGAAAACACAGAAACTCACCGGACACACCGGAGTTTTCAGCTCAGTTCGAGGTAATGCCTTTGAAAAGTCACCGCGCTGCAGTGGGAGAAACCAGCGTCTCACTGATGCTGCGTTCACGTGCAGTCGGGCAGACGGCCGTTGGTAACAAACCAGATGTAATTTTAATCAATGAAGCCGAGCGAAAGACGGTAAAACATGGGTCAGGGAAAACAATACGACATCGCCATGACAACACATCAGATGTGGACTGATGTCACTGTAACTGACGGACCACATCTTCACATAGAGGCCGGTGATAACTTTACATGCAGCGGATGTCGTCGGTCTGCCCGGTTTCACGCGAACGCAGCATGAAAAGTACGAGGGAGCTGCTCCTGATTACACAATGTCCCTTTAAAGCTTTTGTTTGTTTGGATGTTGCTGATTAGGACTTACAGCTTAAGAAAACGTCAATTTCATGAACTCCAAAAATGAGAATATTGTGAAAAGCTCCAGTATTGTAGGTTCAGAGTGTCACATTCTAATCAGGTAAGTGATCCAAACATCTCCATAAGTACCCTGAGCCTTTAAAAGGTCTCTGTGTTGGTTTAGAAGAATTCACAATCATGGGGAAGATGCTGATCTGACAGTTGTGCAGAAAACCATCATTGACTCCTGCACAAGGTGGAAAGACACAAAAAGTGATAGAAAGAAGCTGGATGTTCTCAGAGTGTCTCAAAGCACATTAATGGACAGTTAAGTGGAAGGAAGAAGTGTGGAAGAAAACGGTGTAGAAGCCGGAGGGCTGACAGCAGCCTGGAGAAGATGGTCAGGAAAGGGCCTTTCAGACGTGTGGAGGACTTCATAAGGAATGGACCTGTGAGCTTCATCAAGTCCAGCATCAATGCAGCCGTCTACCAGGACATTTTGGAGACCTTCATGCTTGCTTCAGTGGACCAGCAGTATGGGGATGCAGACTTCATCTTCCAGCAGGACTTGGCACCTGCCCACACTGCCAAAACAACCAAATCCTGCTTCAACAACCATGGATCACCATGCTGGATTGGCCCGCAAACCCACCTGACCTGAACCCGATTGAAAACATGTGGGACATTGTCAGAGAAAGCTGAACGGGAAGAGACCAACAATAAAGAAGAGCTCAAGGCTGTGATGGAAGCATGTTGTTCTCCATAACAGCTGAGATATGCCACAAGCTGCTAGCATCCATGCCACGCCGGGTTAAAGCTGCTAGCATCCATGCCACCCGGGTTAAAGCTGCTAGCATCCATGCCACGCCGGGTAAAGCTGCTAGCATCCATGCCACGCCGGGTTAAGGAGTCATTAAAGGGGCCCCCACCAAGTACTAAGTACAGATGCAGGATTTTACTTTAGGAGGCCTGATATTTTTGTATTCAGCCGTGCTGGGCTGCGTCGGCAGAAATTCATCAGTTTCCAGTGTAACAGGAGGGACAGCTTTACCAGGGAGCAGTGGATTATATTTATCAGTGAGGATGTGCAGTCGGTAAGTGTTGCTGCTGTGTAACTTATTATCTTTTGTGTCAGAGACCAGTAAACGGTGGTAGACGAGCGGACAAGCTGCTAATGTAGCTACAGAAGCTAACAGTGTTTGGTTAAAGGCCTCCTTCCACTGAAAACCCGTTTAACTTGCTCCTTCTGAAATACGGAGGGTTTCCCCTTGTTTACTTACACATGCTGACTTGCTAGCGTTGCGTTCCCCCCAGTCGGCTGTGCTTCCTCATCACAGAAACAATACGAAGAGAAGAGCGAATCGGGAACAGCCTCGCACTTCTACGTAACATTGCAAATAGCGTATCCCACGTGGGGTTTCTATCTGTCCATTGGAAGGCAGGTAACCCTCCACTACACACCTAGAAGCAAAGACGGCACGACTGTAGCTTCGGAGTTGAGAAGCTAATTAGCTAACTGTTTGTTAGCATGGCGGAACAAACTTGTTTGTCGGCTCTATTTCCTGTCTGTAACAAAATAAGAGCGGAGGGCGGAGCTTCCTCCATACACTGATGGGAGGCAGCCAATCAGACGGAAATTCATGAGAAGGACCCGGAAAAGCTGCCGTTGGACCACAAGCCTCTCTTCTAGTATACAAATACAGCTGGATACAAAGATACCAGAAGGTTTTTTTAAACAGAAACGATGCAGAATGCATTCAATAATAATGGAGAACACAGAAATATTAATGAAATCACCACGGAAGTACAACTTTAACTTCACGTCAGACGTCCTCCTTACATTCATCAGAGTCCAGCCCTTTTACCCGGATCCTCTCCATCAACCGCACCATTACGTTTTTATCACGTTTTTCTCTGCTGGGACATCATTTCCTTCACCTGCTCTGTCCTGATAAAACTTTGTTTTGGCTTTGACATTTGCCTCGTGAACGCGCTTACAGACAGGTCTGATTCTCGTACGTATTCTCACAACAAACAAAAGTTGGAGATAAAAAGAGGTTAAAATGAACTTATTAAATTTTCCTCCCTCCCAACTAGAATTATAAATTCATTTGAAGATAATTTAAGAAGGATTGTGTTTGTAAAACAGCAGGTTTAAGCTGCAACTTCTAATCATCAACATCCAAACAAATAAAAGCTTGAAATATATTGATTCACATATTATTAGTCAATACAATATGTAAACTGCACCTTTTAAGTTGAATTATAGAAATACATGAACTTTTTCACAATATTCGAATTTTTTGGGTAGTACTGTATATGAATATTCAGACCAAGCTCTAGCTCCGTAACACGACTGACTGACCACTGGTGTACATAACGAGGTGGAATCATGAAGCCACAAATATGCATGTGCAGCATCGTAGCAGGACGCCCTCTTTGTTCCAGAGAAACTGGAGGAGAATCCTGACCTATACACACTCTCTGCGGACGAAACAAACACATGCAGGAAGATTTCCTCAGAGACAAACAGCCCTCAGCTAACAGACGTTTGATCCAGATTCAGATGAAAAGCTTCTTTTTTTTTTTCTTTTTTTTTCTCAAAAAAACATCAAGTTGTAAAAATTGTGTTTGTGTTTGGTGTGGGAGTTTCTTCGTTGTCCTGGACGATGAATCGACTCCAGAAGTGGTTGAATTATAACTTCAGGAGCAGAAAAAGCCTCAACTTTGTGTGTGAACTTCACTCCTGACAACTTCATGAATCTCGGGCAGTAAAGTGTTTTTTCTCGGGGATTACTTCTGAAACCTGACGCAGTTCCACCATAAAAACGCCTCACGGACAGACAACAGCACTGGTGAGAGAAAACGTCTCCCAGCTCAATGCTAGCTGTTAGCATATTACTAACAGCTTTCTTGTGTACTTCAACTCCATGTCAGACTGGGTGGAGCATACAGCTCCATAACATGCTGCTCCGTTTGATTCCGTCGATCGGAGTCCGATTATCTATCAATGTTTACAGATAACGTCCATGTGAGTGACAAAGTCGGTGTTAAAACCAATGGGCTCTATGCAGAGCTCCACTACTTCCTGAACTTAAGGTAGCTCCTTTGTTTCCTGTTTTTAACTAATTAACCCAGGTGTGCCTGACCTTAGTAACTGGCCAGACACACCTGGGTCAATCAATTCGTCCAGTAATGAGAGACAGGAAACAAGGGAGCTACTCGCTAAGTTCAGGAATAAGTGGAGTCGTGCATAGAGCCCATTCTGTTACCTTCAGAATCTGTGTCTGTTTTGGGGGCGACGTCATGAAATGGACGTAAAACATGTTGAGATTGGGCGAGAGCTTCGTGGTTCAGGACAGTCAGCCATCTTAATTCCGTGGTGGAAATTAGACGCATCAAAAAACTAATATTTACACCAGATTAGTTTCTATAGTAGCGATGGAACATATTTAGCTTATAAATGCCTGTATTTGACTTTTGGAATGTTTTAAAAGCTGATACAGTTGCTTTAAAAAGGTCAAATGTTAAAGGCCACATGTGTAAAACTTTAACTTTTAACTGTTTTTGCTGTGTCACTACAAAAACTGAGCTTTCAAGTCTACAACAAAGTTATCAGGAGTGCGGGCTTTAGAATGGAAAACTCAGCTGGGACATCCTTCCTATCTCATTGTGCATGCACACATTGTCAAGCCTGAAACAGATCCGAAGCTGCCCACTGCCGGTTGCAGCCGCGTTTTCCTCATTAAGGGTGAACTGGAAGTGAAGGTTGGCAGGTCTACCTTCTCTCTGGTTCATTGCTGCAGTGGAATGATCAGCAGAGCTTGACCAGGTCTCAGAGGTCTTCTTCCAGTGGTATTCATCACTGGTCGCCTGCAGACACGACACATACACATAATTCATGCATGCTTTTTATTAGTGTTGGATAAAGTACCCAAAAGCCATACTTGAGTAAACGTAAAAGTACCTTACTGGAAAATTACTCAAGTAAAAGTGAAAGTCGCCTGCTAGAATATTACTTGAGTGAAAGTAAAAAAAGGTAGCTAGTATTTACTGTACTTAAGTATGAAAAATAAAAAGTACTGTTAATGAAACGCAATCTGAAATTTGAGTTTAACATTTTCTTAATTTCTGTTTAATTTAGTTTTTTAAGTTTTGTTTAATTTGCAAAGTGTGACGGGGCTTCAATACCTCCTGACATAAACCCAAGCATGCACAGAAATATCTGAGACTCCATAATGCCACCATTAATTTGAAATTTACCCGCTGGTCGCTGCTTTCATCCACTGCACAACGGGGTAAACCAATGATAACGTCTTGTGGTCTGTATCTCCAACATCATTGGCTACGAGTCCCACGACAACAGAACAAAGACGTCATTGGCTGTCACGGTCCTCCTTATTTTGCAACGAGTAACGAGGATGCTCAGGTTAATGTAGAGGAGAAAAAGTACTGATTTTTTTTTCAGAAAATGTAGTGGAGTAAAAGTAAAAGTGGTAAGAAATAGAAGTAGTAAAGTAAAGTAAAAATATTTAAAAAATACTACTTAAGTAAAGTAACAAAGGATTTTTACTTTGTTCCTATCCAACACTGCTTTTTATGTTGAAACGTACCTAAATGGAAACAAACCTCATATTTCTAATGAAAGGAAAAAATGGGGCACCTTGGTAAAATGAATGAGAGCAACAGATATCCAGGATTGAAATGTTGTTTCAAAGTTCTCTGAGTCCCGCAGGAAAACTTTGTGGTAAATACTACATATGATGGTAAAGCTTACGTTGTGTTCCTTGGAGGTGAACGAGGACCCATTCTGCATTTTTTCTTGCTCATCAAGGGTCTGAAGCAGATCTTGCAGCCTCTCAATGTAACTGATGGCGCTGCGTAAAATCTCCACCTTGGGTAGTCTCTGGTTGGGATTGGCCACGGTCTTCCTCTTCAGAGCATCGAAGGCCTCGTTGATCTTCTTGAGCCTCCTCCTCTCCCTCAGCGTCGCGGCCTTGCGTCGGTCCGTCGGCGCCGACTTTCTCTTGCAGATTTTACAGGCCCACATGAGGCACTGGCCCTCGCAGTGTGCCTGGAGCCCCGGGGGCGCGAGCACATGTTCCTCTCCGCTGCTCTCCCCCCCGGTCTCAGACGGAACATTATCCTGACCTGGGGACAGGGAGCTGTCGTTGCCGTTGTACAGCGGAGACACCCCCGGCATGTCCAAGTGCTGCAGTGATCCATGATCCCCTTCCTCCAAATAGCGCAAATCACCGAAAAGATAAGTGTTGGTCTCAAAAAGGTCCATCATATTGTTGCGTCCCTCTCTCTGTTTGGACAGTGGAACTCTGACATTTAAATAGAGCAGCAGGGACACAGTCAACAGGCTTATATATAGAATGTGAAACTCTATCCAACACTGCCTGTCACACACTGCAACAAGCATCTTTTTTTTCAATGGGTCCTCACCGACACACCAACTTAGTGTAGAGAATAAATAAACATTAAGGCCTTGAACAGCTATTAAACCTCACCTCATGTTTCATAACAGGTGTGTTAACTCATACGTTTCGGAGACGATGGCTGCTCGGTGCTATTTCCTGCTTATTTTTATCAAAGGCTCAACATTCTCCTCACACCATTATCGATAAGCAAAACGACCTGAGAGAATTTTCTCTTATTTCAACGTCATCGTCCATATGAAGCTTTATAGCTTTATATAGTGCACAGTCATGACTTACAGTCTGTTTAAGTCCAGCTCACTGAAGTCAAATTATAACTGAATCAGATTATGATGATCCATATAAGTCTGATTAATGAAACTGCTGATTTAAACTGATTCATAAAATAATGACAGAGCTACGAAACCAGCGGGTCTCATCAGATCTTCTCTGAGCCTAACCTCCATCCTGAGATGCCGAGGGGACAGAAGAAAGGAAAACCTCCATCAGGACCAGAACCAGGAAGGAAAACCTCCATCAGGACCAGAACCAGGATAGAAAACCTCCATCAGAACCAGAACCAGGAAGGGAAAACTTCCCATTAGGACCAGAACCAGGAAGGAAAACTTCCATCAGAACCAGAACCAGGAAGGAAAACCTCCATCAGGACCAGAACCAGGAAGGAAAACCTCCATCAGAACCAGAACCAGGAAGGAAAACCTCCATTAGACCAGAACCAGGATGGAAAACTTCCATCAGGACCAGAACCAGGAAGGAAAACCTCCATTAGGACCAGAACCAGGATAGAAAACCTCCATCAGAACCAGAACCAGGAAGGAAAACTTCCATTAGGACCAGAACCAGGAAGGAAAACCTCCATCAGGACCAGAACCAGGAAGGAAAACCTCCATTAGGACCAGAACCAGGAAGGAAAACCTCCATCAGAACCAGAACCAGGAAGGAAAACCTCCATCAGGACCAGAACCAGGAATGAAAACTTCCATCAGGACCAGAACCAGGAAGGAAAACCTCCATTAGGACCAGAACCAGGAAGGAAAACCTCCATCAGAACCAGAACCAGGAAGGAAAAACCTCCATCAGGACCAGAACCAGGAAGGACAAAACAGAGAGAGGGAGATGGGGGTGAGGTACTTTGGTCGGTAGAAGTGTGACTAAAAGGATAATATGACATCTTTGCATATTCTACATCTCAAGCTCACAAATCTTTGCTTCACACTGGTTCCAGAGCCAAAGAGCAAAGTACGTCACCGTCCTTCCAGTTTCTTCACAGTCCTTCCATTTACATCCAGTAAATGATGTGGTTTCCAGTAAATTCTGGACGCTACCCACTCAGGGCACTTGGATTACACTGGACGAGCAGTATGGAGGAATATTGACAAGTTTTTGTGGACTTTTATGGACCTTTTTGGTTCAGTCGCCGGTGAACTCCATTATATGAAAGTTGGTGGATAATGAACACTGACTTACATGCAGCATGCACTAACCTTTTATGCTGATCAGCAGGCTGTTTGCTGCTTTGTTAACATACCTGTTAGCTATGATGGAAGCCAGTTTCAGGGCTGTTTCTATCCCTTTCTGTCTATTGCATGCCCGGTTAAAACATGTCATAGGTGCTTCATCTGAACAGTCATGGGATACGTTACTGATTGTTTAAGGGGAAGTTCAGAATTTATGACAGAGGGTCTTATTTTTGAGTTAGCTCTGGCGTTACTACTTACCTCTGGAGACAGTTTCAACAATCTTATCCTCTCCACAGAACAGCCGAGGCAAATCAGCAGAAGCAGGACTGTGAAAATGCTGTGTTAACGCAATAATGTTACCAGTAAAACTCGCCTTCATCCCATTATGCATTTCATTCTGAGGAACTTTCTTACCAGCTGTGGAATTATAACACGGTGGGAGTGTTACAACCTTTGTCGGTGTATTCCTGGTTCATTAAGATATGGTGATGGTTTATTTGATGAAACAAATTCAAAATCGTCTTCAAAATTTGACACATCGTCATGCCCTTCAGACGTGGGCATATTTCTGACTGTATATTTGTGTAATCGAACTCCATTGTGCTCGTAGGGGCATATGATACTGCATCACTCTGCTCCGAGATACGGAAAGTAAAACTGTGTCACTTTACCATCGCAATTTGTGACATCATTCTGTTAACACGGCATTTATACAGGTAGTTTGCATTATAACCAAGATACAACCTCTGGTGAGAAAAGTGAAGCTAACTCCAGTTGGCCCAAAATTTGTTATTCTCTACATCCACCAGGGCAAGGGTGGACAACTCCTGTCCTTGAGGGCCGGCATGCAGGTATCAGGTACCTTGTGACTTGTGCAGAGCTTCATGTAAAACTCTGCACAATTACTTGTTGACTGGAGTCAGGTGTGTTGCAGCAGGGAGCTCCTGATACCTGTAGGATGCTGATCAGGGTTGCCTACCCCTGCGCTGGGGGCTCGCTCCAAAACTGAGCAAGTCTCCATAGACTCCCGTGTTAAAAAAGCCAACTTTACAGTAGAAATAAACATGTTTACTGCAGAAATAAAAATGTTTACTGCAGCATCAAACATGTTTAAACAGAAATAAATACATTAACTGCAGAAATAAACATGTTTAAACAGAAATAAACATGTTAACTGCAGCATCAAACATGTTTAAACAGAAATAAACATTTACAGTAGAAATAAACATGTTTACTGCAGAAATAAACATGTTTACTGCAGCATCAAACATGTTTAAACAGAAATAAACATGTTAACTGCAGAAATAAACATGTTAACTGCAGCATCAAACATGTTTAAACAGAAATAAACATTTACAGCAGAAATAAACATTTACAGCAGAAATAAACATGTTTAAACAGAAATAAACATGTTAACTGCAGAAATAAACATGTTTACAGCAGCATCAAACATGTTTAAACAGAAATAAACACGTTAACTGCAGAAATAAACATGTTTAAACAGAAGTAAACACATTAACGGCAAAGATAAACATATTTACAGCAGAAATAAACACGTTAACTGCCGAAATAAACATGTTTACAGCAGAAATAAACATGCTAACTGCAGAAATAAACATGTTTACAACAGAAATAAACATGTTTACAGCAGAAAAACATGTTTACAGCAGAAACAGCATTCTGTTTACAACAGAAATAAACACGTTTTCATGAATATATTTTATCTTTTCCAAATAAAAGGTCACAGTTTTAAACTGACATGACAAACTCAAGAACAGAAGTGAGAAACAAAAGAGAATATATCCACAAAGTGACAAAGACAGGGTGAAAAAAACTGAAGTCACAATGACCGGAGAAAACAGTGCGTAAATAAAAAAAAAAAAAGAATTAAAAAAAAAAAAACAATAAGTCACTAAACAAGTAAATAAACAATAACTATATGAATGAATGAGTTAATCAAATATATTATGCAACAGCTGAAAATAATTAAAGATATCCCTGGTAGCTTTTCTGCTGGATCAAACCCAGCTCAGAAGTACAGGAATTAGTCAGTGTGTTGTGCTGCCAGATTTTCCATATATATTAAAAATGGCTGCCATATTTTATCCAAAGTCTTGTCTCTTTTCTGCATCCAGTAGGTTAATTTCTCAAGTGGCAGACAACTAATTTCACTCAGCCATGTCGTTAATGAAAGAGGAGTGTCTGATTTCATCTTTATTGCTTGACAGTTTCTTAGCAACTGTCAAGAGGGTTTTGTAAGTTTCTGAGCATGATTTGTCTCAAGGTTAGAATTAGTAAGGTTTGATAATAAACTAATTTCAGGGTCAAGTGGAAATATGAGCCCATGATGTTGTTAGAATTTCACAAACCCCTGCCAGTGAGAACATTGCCAGGTGGAATGAAGGAACGTTCTCTCCTCCATTCCACATCAAAAACGAGCTGTTTATGAGCTGATGTAGGAGGCTGAACTGTGTCAACCTGTATCCAGCATTTCATCTCTGCACAAGGTCCTGCAGAGCTGCTCCTCAGGACTTATTCCCAGATCCTTCTCCAATTTAATTTGACCTACCCATATCTGGTATTAATACAGCCAACATAAGAGCCACATTGAGATAGTTCTAAGTAGTGGTTGGTCACATGACACAGATTATCACCTGGAGAAATGATGGTCAAATAAATTCAAATCAAGTGCTGTAACTGGTGATAACCAAGGAAATCTGTATTTGTTAAACTGAATTTTTCTTTTAGCTGTTCCAGAGACATAAAATATTAGGGATGTCCGATATCCGACATGTTTACAACAGAAACAAGCATGTTTACAGCAGAGAAACATGTTTACAGCAGAGATAAGCACGTTTGAAGCAGGAATAAACATGTTTACGGCTAAAATAAACATAATCACAGAACTAAACATGTTTACTAGCGGAACTAAACATGTTTACAGTAGAGATAAACATGTTTTCAGCAGAGATAAGCATGTTTGAAGCAGGAATAAACATGTTAACAGCTAAAGTAAACATAATCACAGAACTAAACATGTTTACTGCGGAACTAAACATGTTTACAGTAGAGATAAACATGTTTTCAGCAGAGATAAGCATGTTTGAAGCAGGAATAAACATGTTAACAGCTAAAGTAAACATAATCACAGAACTAAACATGCTTACTGCGGAACTAAACATGTTTACAGAAGAGATAAACATGTTTTCAGCAGAGATAAGCATGTTTGAAGCAGGAATAAACAAGTTAACAGCTAAAGTAAACATATTCACAGAACTAAACATGTTCACAGCAGAAATAAAAACGTTTATATTAAAGATAAACATGTTTACCACAGAGATAAAAATGTTTATATTCGAGATAAACATGTTTTAAGGGGAAATAATCATGTTTACAGCAGAAAAAAAACACGTTTACAGCATAAATAGCACGTTATCACCAAAATGTGAGAGAAACAACCTCACTGTTCTCTGCATATATTGGTATCGGTTGATCTGATTATTGGAATATAAGAGTTTAAACATTATTGGATATCAGTAAAAAAAAAAATTTAAAAAGCCAATATCGAACACCCTTAATAAATATTCCTTCTCTATAACCGTGCTCCAGGCGGGACACACAGTTGTCCTCAAAATTATTCACCCCTCCCATTTAAGACAGAAAAAATCAGCTGCCAGTGAAGATGAAACTGACTAAAGTAAACATAAATTAAAATTCTATGAAAATCATGACATTGATTTTGAATTGTGATTCAACAGAAACATTAAAAAGAAAAGCACAAAAATAAAACAAACAAGCATGATGGGGCTCGTGAACTGAAATGTTATTGAGCAGCACTTTGACACAATCACTGCAATCAGGTGTTTCTGTAACGTTTAGGTGTCTGGGACAGTTTTGTTTGGTTGCTTTTGAAAAATTATTATAGTAAACCACAGAGCAATATTTTATTTCACTAAATTATAATTTTGTACATTTTCATTTATTTATTATCATTATTTTTGTTTCTTAATATTTTAATTACTATTGTGAATTTACCCTTGTCTTGGTGGGGGTGAATAATTTTCAGTTTCCACTCTGCAGGATCCTTCATTATTTTCCCCATAGAGGATTTTTAGGAGAAAGAAGCCAAACTTGACTAACCGGATGATTTCATCCCATTTACATAAGTCAGTGTCTCTTCTTTCATCTCTAACCTCTCAATATTGAGCCATGAAGGAGGAGAGCCTGTGTCAAACATCTGTGCCAAGAACCTGGGGGAAAAAGTAGAGAAAGGCGAAGTGAGACATGTTGCTATGTTCACCAACATCAGTCCCACTGGAGGAATAATTATGCCACATATGTTGTGTCTGTTTTAGCCAGTGAGCTTTGTAATGAGCAACTGTAACTCAACATAAATAGACTGGAATCTGCAGAGTCAAAGGGCTTTGCCAAATGCATGCACAACGGAGGTATAAATAGAAACGTGCCTCAGTCATTTCAGATTGAGAAAAGAGATAAAAGCCTGTGAGGAGGTGATATACTGCCTGCAGCATTTTTGCTGCTACCTAAAAGGGACACGATTGGAAACTTCCCAGACAGGAATGTGAGGGATTCCTATTTTTGTACAGCAGCATGACCTTGTGTGATGACATAAAGCGAGATCCAGCAGCAGCTTCAGGCCGACAGAAGCTGCTTCTCCCTGGTCCTGGTTGATGTCTTCTTTCTTATCAGTTTTTCAATCAGTTAAATTGAGATGGACCTCAGCTTGGAGAAGCAGTGGGAACTTGTGTGTGATGAAGGACAGCGTGCCTTTCATCATTTCAGAGGGCGTCTGGAAGACCACAACTACACAAAAACGCATCTTCAAATCATCAAACTCACATTTAACTGATGATAATGTACATGCATGTTGAAAAAGTATTTCTTTATTCTTATTATCCCAGAATATTTAGGCTTAAAGGTGCATTGCTTCAGTTTAAACGTTAACTCCTATCTTTTCTGTCCTCCACGTGCTCTAACAGCTGCTGATGTGTAGAATGAGCTGATCTTTCGTCACTGCGGTGTCTCTGATACTGTTTCTGCTCAGTGCGAGAAATTTGGGCACAACGCCTCTAGGGGGCGCTTGTGGGGGAGACGAGCTTTTTTTTCTTTCTTATTTTAATTGGAGGGAGCTCTGATCCAGTCTGGGAATAAAACGGAGCCACAGTTGCTTTCTTTCTCACTAACAAGGTAAATGTGATGTATGACGGAAATAAGGATGCAGAATATTGCGATGCTAAGTTTTTAGCATGTAAATGTAGCAGTATGACAGACATATGACTGTTCCCGGGGAAGAGATACATTCTGGCTGCTTGTTAAATTTAGTTGATGCAGTAATTTTATAAGGTAATCGTGGTCTCAGCCTGTGAATTTAGATATTTGATCTACAAACCAGCTTTAGCATGTTGCTACCGTTAGCATACAGTCTGTCAGTTTACTCAACGATCAGACCATAAACAACTTGCGGAGATTTAAAACTTAATTACTTCAGTAGACATCGTGTCTCTACCTCTGGGCTCAGGCTGAGTATAATTTTAAATTAGAGACCAACGCAGTCCAAGCAGCTCATGCGTGTGCACGACATTAGGTCACTTCCACTTGTCGCCAGAGGGGGCGAACTTGAAAAAAGCTGGAACTTGTGCTGTACTCCTTTAAATAAACAATGAGTTTTTATTATTATTATTATTTAAATAAACAAATTAATTTAAAAAAAAGTATATATATATATATATATTGAGAAGCTTTAAAGGAGTCATCACCCAGAAATGCCACTTTTTCATGTTAAAACATCTGTACTGGAACAGGACCTCAGTTATAACGTGCCAGAAACTCCGGAGAGTGAAAGTAACTTCGTCTTTGAGTGCGGGCGCTCTCTTTTCTCACCAGAATCGGCCACAAGCACGCGCTCTCCACAGTACGCCGCGTTTGGATTTCTTTCTCCGGATGACGGAACGAGAGAGGCTGCTAGCTGCTAAGCTAGCCTCTTTAGTGCCACCTAAAAGCAGCTGATTAGCTGCCGCGGTGTAGACCAGCTTTGTCAGAGAGGACGCCGACGACAAGGAGGAGGGGTGGGGGAGAGTTGCCATGCTGAGCTGCATGGCAATTTCCTATTTCCTGCTTCTGTCACCAACTTATTATCTTTGTGTCAGAGACCAGTAAACGGTGGTAGACGGACGGACAAGCTGCTAATGTAGCTACAGAAGCTAACAGTGTTTGGTTAACTTCACATCAGACGTCCGCTCCTTATATTCATCAGAGTCCAGCCCTTTTACTCCGGATCCTCTCCATCAACCGCACCGTTACATTTTATCACGTTTTTCTCTCTGGGACATCATTTCCTTCACCTGCTCTGTCCTGATAAAACTTTGTTTTGGCTTTGACGTTTGCCTCGTGAACGCACTTACAGACAAACTCTAGTTATCGTACGTAATATTTTATTCTCACAACAAACAATAGTTGGAGATAAAAAAGAGGTTAAAATGAGCTCATTAAATTTTCCTCACTCCCCCAACTAGAATTAAAAATTCATTTGAAGATAATTTAAGAAGGATTGTGTTTGCCAAACAGCAGCTTATGACACCTTTAATGTTAGTACAGATATATTTATTTTAAAAATGTGTTTGTTTTTATTTTCTTGAAAAGCACTTTGGGTTGCCTTTGGCAGGAAAAGCACTTTATAAATAAAGTTTGATTTGATTTGATAAAACAGTTATCATGCACAAACATTAAAAAACTAAATTCTTACCAAGTATATTTGTCTAATTTCTACTTATAATATCTCATCACACTTAAAATAAGATAAAATTACTTAAAGAGAAACATTTCAAGTGAGATATAAGATCTTGTTTTAAGGCAATACATCTTATTTCAAGAAATTCTATTTATTTATTTATTGCTTATTACAAGAAAAAAACTTTTTTAAAACTTATTTTAAAAGTGTCGAGATTTTTTTTTGTAATAAAAAATTCTCTAGATAAGATTTCTCGTAATAAGATGCATTGTCTTAAAACAAGTTCCTATTTCTCACTTAAACGTTTTCTCTTTAAATAATTCTATCTTATTTTGCAGGGTGATGAAATATTTTTGAGTAGAAATTAGAAAAATGTACTTGCTAAGATTTGAGTTTTTGCAGTGAAAAAATTACAAACGATGAAAAATAGAGAGTGACGATAAATAACAGATGAGCATTCAGATAATAATTTGCCTTGATAACTGTGCTGAAATGACCTGAGAGCAGGGGGTGGAGTGGCGTCCCTGCTGGGCCTGATCGTGTATTGTTTCGCCGGGGTTACTCTTGCATCCTGAACCGGATCATAAATTCCTGTCAGTGTCAAGGGGTTGATGCTTCAGCTGTCAAGGAGAATCACGGCGTAGCGAGAACAGAACTCTAACTGCAGAATCCCGGCCTGGCGGGGAAGGAGGGAGGAGTCAGGATGGACAAAAGTGTAAATCTGTCTGAGTCCAGCGAGGACTGGAGTCAGCAGCTCTGCAGCCTGAAAATCACGGGCAAAATTCAACAGTACAACACTGACACAGTGATTGTGTTTCAGATGTCTGCGTGAAATATAGCGTTATTCGCTGCTTTTCCCATACTACAAGAAAAAAAGGTCACTGCACATAAAACGTGATACACTAAAATGAAAAGAAGGCGCAGGGTAGTTTAGTATTTGGGGCATTAAGCTTTTCTTTCATGGAGAGGACCTTACTTTCTAATCTATTCCCTTTAATGCAAGCTGTTGGTTTGTCAGCCATCTTTGTTCAATCATCCTGTATGATTGATGAATGGCTTGGTTACGTATTTCTGATAGATTAGAGTGAATATGTTGTTTAAGACAGGATGACACGTTAAATTTATCACACATTTAACCACTCAGCCATCGGGGGGGGGTCACATACCTATGTTATTTTGGGGGGTTAGTCAACTGGTGAGAGGCGATAGAAGCGTCACCTGTGGTCTGTTTATCTGCAACCTGCAGCAGATAACCTGACGCTTCACATCTTGCAGGGTAAATGAAGATTTTAACTAGAAACTTGCTGTTCTTCCAGAACAGGAACTGTTAAACTGGGATGCGTGCAGAAAAACACTGTTGAAGAAAGAAAGAATGATTCAAAGTTGCCCCGACATTTTTTTCCTAAGTTCAAACACTGTCTTTTTCTGCAAGTTTCATGGCTTTTCATTATTTAGCCTCCTGATTGCATGCCTAACATGACAACAATCATATCTTAATGTTATCTAAAATATGTGTCAGCAAAAAAACAAAAGACATCACTAAGTTTTCTTAAGAGTGTCCTGCAGGTTTCCAGCAGTTTCCTACTATGTACTTACATTAACTACCTCCCAATGAATTTCATTCTATGTACTACATAACTACCTAATAGTTTCCTACTATGTACTACATAACTACCTAATAGTTTCCTACTATGTACTACATAACTACCTAATAGTTTCCT
>JALJCO010001858.1:5000-135943 GCA_023101725.1 Atherinomorus stipes | reverse complement strand
ATTTGTACGTTTTTACGCGTATTTGTACGTTTTACGCGTATTTGTACGTTTTACGCCCGTATTTGTACGTTTTACGCGCGTATTTGTACGTTTTACACGCGTATTTGTACGTTTTACGCGCGTATTTGTACGTTTTACGCGCGTATTTGTACGTTTTACGTGCGTATTTGTACTTTTTACGCGCGTAATTGTACGTTTTAAGCGGGTATTTGTACGTTTTACGTGCGTATTTGTACGTTTTACGCGCGCGTATTTGTACGTTTTACGCGCTTATTTGTACGTTTTTACGTGCGTATTTGTACGTTTTACGCGCGTATTTGTACGTTTTACGTGCGTATTTGTACTTTTTACGTGCGTATTTGTACGTTTTACAGGTATTTGTACGTTTTACGCGCGTATTTGTACGTTTTACGCGCGTATTTGTACGTTTTACGCGCGTATTTGTACGTTTTACGTGCGTATTTGTACGTTTTTTTTACGTGCGTATTTGTACTTTTTACGCGTAATTGTACGTTTTAAGCGGTATTTGTACGTTTTACGTGCGTATTTGTACGTTTTACGCGCGTATTTGTACGTTTTTACGCGCGTATTTATACGTTTTACGCGCGCATATTTGTACGTTTTTTTACGCGGGTATTTGTACATTTTAAGCGGTATTTGTACATTTTACGCCTGTATTTGTACGTTTTACATGCGCATTTGTACTTTTTACACGCATATTTGTACGTTTTACACGCGTATTTGTACGTTTCACGCTGTATTTGTACGTTTTACGCAGGTATTTGTACGTTTTTACGCGGTATTTGTACGTTTTACGCGCGTATTTGTACGTTTTACGCGCATATTTGTACGTTTTACGCGCGTATTTGTACGTTTTATGCGCGTATTTGTACGTTTTATGCGCGTATTTGTACGTTTTTTTACGCGCGTGTTTTGTACGTTTTTACGTGCGTATTTGTTCGTTTTACGTGCGTATTTGTACTTTTTTTTTTACGTGCGTATTTGTACGTTTTGCGTGCGTATTTGTACGTTTTACGTGCGTATTTGTACTTTTTACGCGCGTAATTGTACGTTTTAAGCGGTATTTGTACGTTTTACGTGCGTATTTGTACGTTTTACGTGCGTATTTGTACGTTTTACATGCGTATTTGTACGTTTTACGCGCGCACGTTTGTACGTTTTACGCGGTATTTGTACGTTTTACGTGCGTATTTGTACGTTTTACGCGCGTATTTGTACGTTTTTACGTGCGTATTTGTACTTTTTTACGCGCGTAATTGTACGTTTTTACGCGCGTATTTGTACGTTTTTTCGCGGTATTTGTACATTTTACGTGCGTATTTGTACGTTTTACGCGCGTATTTGTACGTTTTACGTGCGTATTTGTACTTTTTACGCGCGTAATTGTACGTTTTAAGCGGTATTTGTACGTTTTACGTGCGTATTTGTACGTTTTACGCACGTATTTGTACTTTTTGCGCGCGTATTTGTACGTTTTACGTGCGTATTTGTACGTTTTTTTACGCGCGTATTTGTACATTTTACGCGGTATTTGTACATTTTACGCCTGTATTTGTACGTTTTACGTGCGTATTTGTACTTTTTACACGCATATTTGTACGTTTTTACACGCGTATTTGTACGTTTCACGCTGTATTTGTACGTTTTACGCTGGTATTTGTACGTTTTACGCGGTATTTGTACGTTTTTACGCGCGTATTTGTACGTTTTACGTGCGTATTTGTACTTTTTACGCGCGTATTTGTACGTTTTCGTGCGTATTTGTACGTTTTACGTGCGTATTTGTACTTTTTACGCGCATATTTGTACGTTTTACACGCGTATTTGTACGTTTTATGCTGTATTTGTACGTTTTACGCAGCGTATTTGTACGTTTTACGCGGTATTTGTACGTTTTACGTGCGTATTTGTACTTTTTACGCGCGTATTTGTACGTTTTGTACGTTTTGGTATTTGTACGTTTTACGTGCGTATTTGTACGTTTACGTGCGTATTTGTACGTTTACGTGCGTATTTGTACTTTTTACGCGCGTAATTGTACGTTTTAAGCGGTATTTGTACGTTTTACGTGCGTATTTGTACGTTTTACGCGCGTATTTGTACGTTTTGCGCGCGTATTTGTACGTTTTACGCGCATTTTGTACGTTTTTTTACGCGGGTTTTGTACATTTTACGCGGTATTTGTACATTTTTACGCCTGTATTTGTACGTTTTACATGCGCATTTGTACTTTTTACACGCATATTTGTACGTTTTTACACGCGTATTTGTACGTTTTCACGCTGTATTTGTACGTTTTACGCAGGTATTTGTACGTTTTTACGCGCGTATTTGTACGTTTTACGCGCGTATTTGTACGTTTTACGCGCATATTTGTACGTTTTTACGCGCGTATTTGTACGTTTATGCGCGTATTTGTACGTTTTATGTGCGTATTTGTACGTTTTACGCGCGTATTTGTACGTTTTACGTGCGTATTTGTACGTTTTACGTGCGTATTTGTACTTTTTACGCGCGTATTTGTACGTTTTTTACGTGCGTATTTGTACGTTTTTACGTGCGTATTTGTACGTTTTTACGTGCGTATTTGTACTTTTTACGCGCGTAATTGTACGTTTTACGCGCGTATTTGTACGTTTTACGCGCGTATTTGTACGTTTTTACGTGCGTATTTGTACGTTTTACGTGCGTATTTGTACGTTTTTACGCGCGTATTTGTACGTTTTACGTGCGTATTTGTACTTTTTACGCGCGTAATTGTACGTTTTAAGCGCGTATTTGTACGTTTTACGTGCGTATTTGTACGTTTTGCGCGTATTTGTACGTTTTACGCGCATATTTGTACGTTTTTTTTACGCGGGTATTTGTACATTTTACGCGGTATTTGTACATTTTACGCCTGTATTTGTACGTTTTACGTGCGTATTTGTACTTTTTACACGCATATTTGTACGTTTTACACGCGTATTTGTACGTTTCATGCTGTATTTGTACGTTTTACGCAGGTATTTGTACGTTTTACGCGGTATTTGTACGTTTTACGTGCGTATTTGTACGTTTTACGCGCATATTTGTACGTTTTACGCACGTATTTGTACGTTTTATGCGCGTATTTGTACGTTTTTATGCGCGTATTTGTACGTTTTACGCGCGTATTTGTACGTTTTACGCGCGTATTTGTTCGTTTTACGTGCGTATTTGTACTTTTTACGCGCGTATTTGTACGTTTTCGTGCGTATTTGTACGTTTTACGTGCGTATTTGTACTTTTTACGCGCGTAATTGTACGTTTTAAGCGGTATTTGTACGTTTTACGTGCGTATTTGTACGTTTTACGTGCGTATTTGTACGTTTTACACGCGTATTTGTACGTTTTACGCGCGTATTTGTACGTTTTACGCGCGTATTTGTACGTTTTACGTGCGTATTTGTACGTTTTACGCGCGTATTTGTACGTTTTTACGTGCGTATTTGTACTTTTTACGCGCGTAATTGTACGTTTTTTAAGCGTGTATTTGTACGTTTTACGTGCGTATTTGTACGTTTTTACGCGCGTATTTGTACGTTTTACGCGGTATTTGTACGTTTTTACGTGCGTATTTGTACGTTTTTACGCGCGTATTTGTACGTTTTACGTGCGTATTTGTACTTTTTACGCGCGTAATTGTACGATGTTTACGCGTATTTGTACGTTTTACGCGGTATTTGTACGTTTTTACGCGCGTATTTGTACGTTTTACGTGCGTATTTGTACGTTTTACGTGCGTATTTGTACGTTTTACGTGCGTATTTGTACTTTTTACGCGCGTAATTGTACGTTTTAAGCGGTATTTGTACGTTTTACGTGCGTATTTGTACGTTTTACGCGCGTATTTGTACGTTTTTGCGCGCGTATTTGTACGTTTTACGCGCATATTTGTACGTTTTTTTACGCGGGTATTTGTACATTTTAAGCGGTATTTGTATATTTTACGCCTGTATTTGTACGTTTTACATGCGCATTTGTACTTTTTACACGCATATTTGTACGTTTTACACGCGTATTTGTACGTTTCACGCTGTATTTGTACGTTTTACGCAGGTATTTGTACGTTTTACGCGGTATTTGTACGTTTTACGCGCGTATTTGTACGTTTTACGCGCATATTTGTACGTTTTACGCGCGTATTTGTACGTTTATGCGCGTATTTGTACGTTTTATGCGCGTATTTGTACGTTTTACGCGCGTATTTGTACGTTTTACGCGCGTATTTGTTCGTTTTACGTGCGTATTTGTACTTTTTACGCGCGTATTTGTACGTTTTCGTGCGTATTTGTACGTTTTTACGTGCGTATTTGTACTTTTTACGCGCGTAATTGTACGTTTTAAGCGGTATTTGTACGTTTTTACGTGCGTATTTGTACGTTTTACGTGCGTATTTGTACGTTTTACACGCGTATTTGTACGTTTTTACGCGCGCGTATTTGTACGTTTTTACGCGGTATTTGTACGTTTTACGTGCGTATTTGTACGTTTTTACGCGCGTATTTGTACGTTTAACGTGCGTATTTGTACTTTTACGCGCGTAATTGTACGTTTTACGCGCATATTTGTACGTTTTACGCGGTATTTGTACGTTTTACGTGCGTATTTGTACGTTTTACGCGCGTATTTGTACGTTTTACGTGCGTATTTGTACTTTTTACGCGCGTAATTGTACGTTTTAAGCGGTATTTGTACGTTTTACGTGCGTATTTGTACGTTTTACGCACGTATTTGTACGTTTTGCGCGCGTATTTGTACGTTTTACGCGCGTATTTGTACGTTTTTTTACGCGGGTATTTGTACATTTTACGCGCGTATTTGTACATTTTTACGCCTGTATTTGTACGTTTTACGTGCGTATTTGTACTTTTACACGCATATTTGTACGTTTTACACGCGTATTTGTACGTTTCACACTGTATTTGTACGTTTTACGCAGGTATTTGTACGTTTTTACGCGCGTATTTGTACGTTTTACGCGCGTATTTGTTCGTTTTACGTGCGTATTTGTACTTTTTTACGCGCGTATTTGTACGTTTTTCGTGCGTATTTGTACGTTTTACGTGCGTATTTGTACTTTTTACACGCATATTTGTACGTTTTACACGCGTATTTGTACGTTTTATGCTGTATTTGTACGTTTTACGCAGGTATTTGTACGTTTTACGCGGTATTTGTACGTTTTACGTGCGTATTTGTACGTTTTACGCGCGTATTTGTACGTTTTACGCGGTATTTGTACGTTTTACGTGCGTATTTGTACGTTTTACGTGCGTATTTGTACGTTTTACGTGCGTATTTGTACTTTTTACGCGCGTAATTGTACGTTTTAAGCGGTATTTGTACGTTTTACGTGCGTATTTGTACGTTTTACGCGCGTATTTGTACGTTTTGCGCGCGTATTTGTACGTTTACGCGCATATTTGTACGTTTTTTTACGCGGGTATTTGTACATTTTAAGCGGTATTTGTACATTTTACGCCTGTATTTGTACGTTTTACATGCGCATTTGTACTTTTTACACGCATATTTGTACGTTTTACACGCGTATTTGTACGTTTCACGCTGTATTTGTACGTTTTACGCAGGTATTTGTACGTTTTACGCGGTATTTGTACGTTTTACGCGCGTATTTGTACGTTTTACGCGCATATTTGTACGTTTTACGCGCGTATTTGTACGTTTTATGCGCGTATTTGTACGTTTTATGCGCGTATTTGTACGTTTTACGCGCGTATTTGTACGTTTTACGCGCGTATTTGTTCGTTTTACGTGCGTATTTGTACTTTTTACGCGCGTATTTGTACGTTTTCGTGCGTATTTGTACGTTTTACGCGCGTATTTGTACGTTTTACGTGCGTATTTGTACTTTTTACGCGCGTAATTGTACGTTTTACGCGCGTATTTGTACGTTTTACGCGGTATTTGTACGTTTTACGTGCGTATTTGTACGTTTTACGTGCGTATTTGTACGTTTTACGCGCGTATTTGTACGTTTTACGTGCGTATTTGTACTTTTTACGCGCGTAATTGTACGTTTTAAGCGGTATTTGTACGTTTTACGTGCGTATTTGTACGTTTTGCGCGCGTATTTGTACGTTTTACGCGCATATTTGTACGTTTTTTTACGCGGGTATTTGTACATTTTACGCGGTATTTGTACATTTTACGCCTGTATTTGTACGTTTTACGTGCGTATTTGTACTTTTTACACGCATATTTGTACGTTTTACACGCGTATTTGTACGTTTCATGCTGTATTTGTACGTTTTACGCAGGTATTTGTACGTTTTACGCGTATTTGTACGTTTTTACGTGCGTATTTGTACGTTTTACGCGCATATTTGTACGTTTTACGCACGTATTTGTACGTTTTATGCGCGTATTTGTACGTTTTTATGCGCGTATTTGTACGTTTTACGCGCGTATTTGTACGTTTTACGCGCGTATTTGTTCGTTTTACGTAGCGTATTTGTACTTTTTACGCGCGTATTTGTACGTTTTCGTGCATATTTGTACGTTTTACGTGCGTATTTGTACTTTTTACGCGCGTAATTGTACGTTTTAAGCGGTATTTGTACGTTTTACGTGCGTATTTGTACGTTTTTACGTGCGTATTTGTACGTTTTACACGCGTATTTGTACGTTTTACGCGCGTATTTGTACGTTTTACGCGGTATTTGTACGTTTTACGTGCGTATTTGTACGTTTTACGCGCGTATTTGTACGTTTTACGTGCGTATTTGTACTTTTTACGCGCGTAATTGTACGTTTTAAGCGCGTATTTGTACGTTTTACGTGCGTATTTGTACGTTTTTACGCGCGTATTTGTACGTTTTTACGCGGTATTTGTACGTTTTACGTGCGTATTTGTACGTTTTTACGCGCGTATTTGTACGTTTTACGTGCGTATTTGTACTTTTTACGCGCGTAATTGTACGATTTTTTACGCGGGTATTTGTACGTTTTACGCGCGTATTTGTACGTTTTTACGCGCTGTATTTGTACGTTTTACGTGCGTATTTGTACGTTTTACGCGCGTATTTGCACGTTTTACACGCGTATTTGTACGTTTCACGCTGTATTTGTACGTTTTACGCAGGTATTTGTACATTTTACGCGGTATTTGTACGTTTTACGCGCATATTTGTACGTTTTACGCGCATATTTGTACGTTTTACGCGCGTATTTGTACGTTTTATGCGCGTATTTGTACGTTTTACGCGCGTATTTGTACGTTTTACGCGCGTATTTGTTCGTTTTACGTGCGTATTTGTACTTTTTACGCGCGTATTTGTACGTTTTACGTGCGTATTTGTACGTTTTCATGCGTATTTGTACGTTTTACGTGCGTATTTGTACTTTTTACGCGCGTAATTGTACGTTTTAAGCGGTATTTGTACGTTTTACGTGCGTATTTGTACGTTTTACGCGCGTATTTGTACGTTTTACGCGGTATTTGTACGTTTTACGTGCGTATTTGTACGTTTTACGCGCGTATTTGTACGTTTTACGTGCGTATTTGTACTTTTTACGCGCGTAATTGTACGATTTAGCGGTATTTGTACGTTTTACGCGCGTATTTGTACGTTTTACGCGGTATTTGTACGTTTTACGTGCGTATTTGTACTTTTTACGCGCGTATTTGTACGTTTTACACGCGTATTTGTACGTTTTACGCTGTATTTGTACGTTTTACGCAGGTATTTGTACATTTTACGCGGTATTTGTACGTTTTTACGCGCGATATTTGTACATTTTACGCGCATATTTGTACGTTTTACGCGCGTATTTTGTACGTTTTATGCGCGTATTTGTACGTTTTACGCGCGTATTTGTACGTTTTACGCGCGTATTTGTTCGTTTTACGTGCGTATTTGTACTTTTTACGCGCGTATTTGTACGTTTTACGTGCGTATTTGTACGTTTTACGTGCGTATTTGTACTTTTTACGCGCGTAATTGTACGTTTTAAGCGGTATTTGTACGTTTTACGCGCGTATTTGTACGTTTTACGCGCGTATTTGTACGTTTTACACGCGTATTTGTTCGTTTTACGTGCGTATTTGTACGTTTTACACGCGTATTTGTACGTTTTACACGCGTATTTGTACGTTTTACGCGCGTATTTGTACGTTTTACGCGGTATTTGTACGTTTTACGTGCGTATTTGTACGTTTTACGCGCGTATTTGTACGTTTTACGTGCGTATTTGTACTTTTTACGCGCGCGTAATTGTACGTTTTAAGCGGTATTTGTACGTTTTACGTGCGTATTTGTACGTTTTACGCGCGTATTTGTACGTTTTACGCGGTATTTGTACGTTTTACGTGCGTATTTGTACGTTTTACGCGCGTATTTGTACGTTTTACGTGCGTATTTGTACTTTTTACGCGCGTAATTGTACGATTTAAGCGGTATTTGTACGTTTTACGCGCGTATTTGTACGTTTTACGCGGTATTTGTACGTTTTACGTGCGTATTTGTACGTTTTACGTGCGTATTTGTACGTTTTACGTGCGTATTTGTACTTTTTACGCGCGTAATTGTACGTTTTAAGCGGTATTTGTACGTTTTACGTGCGTATTTGTACGTTTTACGCGCGTATTTGTACGTTTTGCGCGCGTATTTGTACGTTTTACGCGCATATTTGTACGTTTTTTTACGCGGGTATTTGTACATTTTAAGCGGTATTTGTATATTTTACGCCTGTATTTGTACGTTTTACATGCGCATTTGTACTTTTTACACGCATATTTGTACGTTTTACACGCGTATTTGTACGTTTCACGCTGTATTTGTACGTTTTACGCAGGTATTTGTACGTTTTACGCGGTATTTGTACGTTTTACGCGCGTATTTGTACGTTTTACGCGCATATTTGTACGTTTTACGCGCGTATTTGTACGTTTTATGCGCGTATTTGTACGTTTTATGCGCGTATTTGTACGTTTTTACGCGCGTATTTGTACGTTTTACGCGCGTATTTGTTCGTTTTTTACGTTCGCGTATTTGTACTTTTTACGCGCGTATTTGTACGTTTTCGTGCGTATTTGTACGTTTTACGTGCGTATTTGTACTTTTTACGCGCGTAATTGTACGTTTTAAGCGGTATTTGTACGTTTTACGTGCGTATTTGTACGTTTTACGTGCGTATTTGTACGTTTTACACGCGTATTTGTACGTTTTACGCGCGTATTTGTACGTTTTACGCGGTATTTGTACGTTTTACGTGCGTATTTGTACGTTTTACGCGCGTATTTGTACGTTTAACGTGCGTATTTGTACTTTTTACGCGCGTAATTGTACGTTTTACGCGCGTATTTGTACGTTTTACGCGGTATTTGTACGTTTTACGTGCGTATTTGTACGTTTTTACGCGCGTATTTGTACGTTTTACGTGCGTATTTGTACTTTTTACGCGCGTAATTGTACGTTTTAAGCGGTATTTGTACGTTTTACGTGCGTATTTGTACGTTTTACGCGCGTATTTGTACGTTTTGCGCGCGTATTTGTACGTTTTACGCGCATATTTGTACGTTTTTTTACGCGGGTATTTGTACATTTTACGCGGTATTTGTACATTTTACGCCTGTATTTGTACGTTTTACGTGCGTATTTGTACTTTTTACACGCATATTTGTACGTTTTACACGCGTATTTGTACGTTTCACACTGTATTTGTACGTTTTACGCAGGTATTTGTACGTTTTACGCGGTATTTGTACGTTTTACGCGCGTATTTGTTCGTTTTACGTGCGTATTTGTACTTTTTACGCGCGTATTTGTACGTTTTCGTGCGTATTTGTACGTTTTACGTGCGTATTTGTACTTTTTACACGCATATTTGTACGTTTTACACGCGTATTTGTACGTTTCATGCTGTATTTGTACGTTTTACGCAGGTATTTGTACGTTTTACGCGCGTATTTGTACGTTTTTACGTACGTGCGTATTTGTACGTTTTACGCGCGTATTTGTACGTTTTACGCGGTATTTGTACGTTTTACGTGCGTATTTGTACGTTTTACGTGCGTATTTGTACGTTTTACGTGCGTATTTGTACTTTTTACGCGCGTAATTGTACGTTTTAAGCGGTATTTGTACGTTTTACGTGCGTATTTGTACGTTTTACGCGCGTATTTGTACGTTTTGCGCGCGTATTTGTACGTTTTACGCGCATATTTGTACGTTTTTTTACGCGGGTATTTGTACATTTTAAGCGGTATTTGTACATTTTACGCCTGTATTTGTACGTTTTACATGCGCATTTGTACTTTTTACACGCATATTTGTACGTTTTACACGCGTATTTGTACGTTTCACGCTGTATTTGTACGTTTTACGCAGGTATTTGTACGTTTTACGCGGTATTTGTACGTTTTACGCGCGTATTTGTACGTTTTACGCGTATATTTGTACGTTTTACGCGCGTATTTGTACGTTTTATGCGCGTATTTGTACGTTTTATGCGCGTATTTGTACGTTTTACGCGCGTATTTGTACGTTTTACGCGCGTATTTGTTCGTTTTACGTGCGTATTTGTACTTTTTACGCGCGTATTTGTACGTTTTCGTGCGTATTTGTACGTTTACGCGCGTATTTGTACGTTTACGTGCGTATTTGTACTTTTACGCGCGTAATTGTACGTTTTACGCGCGTATTTGTACGTTTTTACGTGCGTATTTGTACGTTTACGCGCGTATTTGTACGTTTTTACGTGCGTATTTGTACTTTTTACGCGCGTATTTGTACGTTTTACGCGCGTATTTGTACGTTTTACGCGCGTATTTGTACGTTTTACGTGCGTATTTGTACGTTTTACGTGCGTATTTGTACGTTTTACGCGCGTATTTGTACGTTTACGTGCGTATTTGTACTTTTTACGCGCGTAATTGTACGTTTTAACCGTATTTGTACGTTTTACGTGCGTATTTGTACGTTTTATGCGCGCGTATTTGTACGTTTTACGCGCATATTTGTACGTTTTTTTACGCGGGTATTTGTACATTTTACGCGGGTATTTGTACATTTTACGCCTGTATTTGTACGTTTTTACGTGCGTATTTGTACGTTTTACACGCATATTTGTACGTTTTACACGCGTATTTGTACGTTTCATGCTGTATTTGTACGTTTTACGCAGGTATTTGTACGTTTTACGCGGTATTTGTACGTTTTACGTGCGTATTTGTACGTTTTACGCGCATATTTGTACGTTTTACGCGCGTATTTGTACGTTTTATGCGCGTATTTGTACGTTTTATGCGCGTATTTGTACGTTTTACGCGCGTATTTGTACGTTTTACGCGCGTATTTGTTCGTTTTACGTGCGTATTTGTACTTTTTACGCGCGTATTTGTACGTTTTCGTGCATATTTGTACGTTTTACGTGCGTATTTGTACTTTTTACGCGCGTAATTGTACGTTTTAAAGCGGTATTTGTACGTTTTACGTGCGTATTTGTACGTTTTACGTGCGTATTTGTACGTTTTACACGCGTATTTGTACGTTTTACGCGCGTATTTGTACGTTTTACGCGGTATTTGTACGTTTTACGTGCGTATTTGTACGTTTTACGCGCGTATTTGTACGTTTTACGTGCGTATTTGTACTTTTTACGCGCGTAATTGTACGTTTTAAGCGGTATTTGTACGTTTTACGTGCGTATTTGTACGTTTTACGCGCGTATTTGTACGTTTTACGCGGTATTTGTACGTTTTACGTGCGTATTTGTACGTTTTTACGCGCGCGTATTTGTACGTTTTTACGTGCGTATTTGTACTTTTTACGCGCGTAATTGTACGATTTAAGCGGTATTTGTACGTTTTACGCGCGTATTTGTACGTTTTACGCGGTATTTGTACGTTTTACGTGCGTATTTGTACGTTTTACGCGCGTATTTGCACGTTTTACACGCGTATTTGTACGTTTCACGCTGTATTTGTACGTTTTACGCAGGTATTTGTACATTTTACGCGGTATTTGTACGTTTTACGCGCATATTTGTACGTTTTACGCGCATATTTGTACGTTTTACGCGCGTATTTGTACGTTTTATGCGCGTATTTGTACGTTTTACGCGCGTATTTGTACGTTTTACGCGCGTATTTGTTCGTTTTACGTGCGTATTTGTACTTTTTACGCGCGTATTTGTACGTTTTACGTGCGTATTTGTACGTTTTACGTGCGTATTTGTACGTTTTACGTGCGTATTTGTACTTTTTACGCGCGTAATTGTACGTTTTAAGCGGTATTTGTACGTTTTACGTGCGTATTTGTACGTTTTACGCGCGTATTTGTACGTTTTACGCGGTATTTGTACGTTTTACGTGCGTATTTGTACGTTTTACGCGCGTATTTGTACGTTTTACGTGCGTATTTGTACTTTTTACGCGCGTAATTGTACGATTTTTAAGCGGTATTTGTACGTTTTTACGCGCGTATTTGTACGTTTTACGCTGTATTTGTACGTTTTACGTGCGTATTTGTACGTTTTTACGCGCGTATTTGCACGTTTTACACGCGTATTTGTACGTTTCACGCTGTATTTGTACGTTTTACGCAGGTATTTGTACATTTTACGCGGTATTTGTACGTTTTACGCGCATATTTGTACGTTTTTACGCGCATATTTGTACGTTTTTACGCGCGTATTTGTACGTTTATGCGCGTATTTGTACGTTTTTACGCGCGTATTTGTACGTTTTACGCGCGTATTTGTTCGTTTTACGTGCGTATTTGTACTTTTTACGCGCGTATTTGTACTTTTTACGCGCGTATTTGTACGTTTTACGTGCGTATTTGTACTTTTTACGCGCGTAATTGTACGTTTTTAAGCGGTATTTGTACGTTTTTACGCGTATTTGTACGTTTTACGCGCGTATTTGTACGTTTTACACGCGTATTTGTTCGTTTTACGTGCGTATTTGTACGTTTTACACGCGTATTTGTACGTTTTACACGCGTATTTGTACGTTTTACGCGCGTATTTGTACGTTTTACGCGCGTATTTGTACGTTTTACGTGCGTATTTGTACGTTTTACGCGCGTATTTGTACGTTTTACGTGCGTATTTGTACTTTTTACGCGCGTAATTGTACGTTTTTAAGCGGTATTTGTACGTTTTACGTGCGTATTTGTACGTTTTACGCGCGTATTTGTACGTTTTACGCGGTATTTGTACGTTTTACGTGCGTATTTGTACGTTTTACGCGCGTATTTGTACGTTTTACGTGCGTATTTGTACTTTTTACGCGCGTAATTGTACGATTTAAGCGGTATTTGTACGTTTTACGCGCGTATTTGTACGTTTTACGCGCGTATTTGTACGTTTTACGCGCGTATTTGTACGTTTTACGTGCGTATTTGTACGTTTTACGTGCGTATTTGTACTTTTTACGCGCGTAATTGTACGTTTTAAGCGGTATTTGTACGTTTTACGTGCGTATTTGTACGTTTTACGCGCGTATTTGTACGTTTTGCGCGCGTATTTGTACGTTTTACGCGCATATTTGTACGTTTTTTTACGCGGGTATTTGTACATTTTAAGCGGTATTTGTACATTTTTACGCCTGTATTTGTACGTTTTACATGCGCATTTGTACTTTTTACACGCATATTTGTACGTTTTACACGCGTATTTGTACGTTTCACGCTGTATTTGTACGTTTTACGCAGGTATTTGTACGTTTTACGCGGTATTTGTACGTTTTACGCGCGTATTTGTACGTTTTACGCGCATATTTGTACGTTTTACGCGCGTATTTGTACGTTTTATGCGCGTATTTGTACGTTTTATGCGCGTATTTGTACGTTTTACGCGCGTATTTGTACGTTTTACGCGCGTATTTGTTCGTTTTACGTGCGTATTTGTACTTTTTACGCGCGTATTTGTACGTTTTCGTGCGTATTTGTACGTTTTACGTGCGTATTTGTACTTTTTACGCGCGTAATTGTACGTTTTAAGCGGTATTTGTACGTTTTACGTGCGTATTTGTACGTTTTACGTGCGTATTTGTACGTTTTGACACGCGTATTTGTACGTTTTACGCGCGTATTTGTACGTTTTTACGCGGTATTTGTACGTTTTACGTGCGTATTTGTACGTTTTTACGCGCGTATTTGTACGTTTAACGTGCGTATTTGTACTTTTTACGCGCGTAATTGTACGTTTTTACGCGCGTATTTGTACGTTTTACGCGGTATTTGTACGTTTTTACGTGCGTATTTGTACGTTTTACGCGCGTATTTGTACGTTTTACGTGCGTATTTGTACTTTTTACGCGCGTAATTGTACGTTTTAAGCGGTATTTGTACGTTTTACGTGCGTATTTGTACGTTTTACGCACGTATTTGTACGTTTTGCGCGCGTATTTGTACGTTTTACGCGCATATTTGTACGTTTTTTTACGCGGGTATTTGTACATTTTACGCGGTATTTGTACATTTTACGCCTGTATTTGTACGTTTTACGTGCGTATTTGTACTTTTTACACGCATATTTGTACGTTTTACACGCGTATTTGTACGTTTCACACTGTATTTGTACGTTTTACGCAGGTATTTGTACGTTTTACGCGGTATTTGTACGTTTTACGCGCGTATTTGTTCGTTTTACGTGCGTATTTGTACTTTTTACGCGCGTATTTGTACGTTTTCGTGCGTATTTGTACGTTTTACGTGCGTATTTGTACTTTTTACACGCATATTTGTACGTTTTACACGCGTATTTGTACGTTTCATGCTGTATTTGTACGTTTTACGCAGGTATTTGTACGTTTTACGCGGTATTTGTACGTTTTACGTGCGTATTTGTACGTTTTACGCGCGTATTTGTACGTTTTACGCGGTATTTGTACGTTTTACGTGCGTATTTGTACGTTTTACGTGCGTATTTGTACGTTTGTACGTTTTATACGTGCGTATTTGTACTTTTTACGCGCGTAATTGTACGTTTTAAGCGGTATTTGTACGTTTTACGTGCGTATTTGTACGTTTTACGCGCGTATTTGTACGTTTTGCGCGCGTATTTGTACGTTTTACGCGCATATTTGTACGTTTTTTTACGCGGGTATTTGTACATTTTAAGCGGTATTTGTACATTTTACGCCTGTATTTGTACGTTTTACATGCGCATTTGTACTTTTTACACGCATATTTGTACGTTTTACACGCGTATTTGTACGTTTCACGCTGTATTTGTACGTTTTACACGCGTATTTGTACGTTTTACGCTGTATTTGTACGTTTTACGCGCATATTTGTACGTTTTACGCGCGTATTTGTACGTTTTACGCGCGTATTTGTACGTTTTATGCGCGTATTTGTACGTTTTATGCGCGGTATTTGTACGTTTTACGCGCGTATTTGTACGTTTTACGCGCGTATTTGTTCGTTTTACGTGCGTATTTGTACTTTTTACGCGCGTATTTGTACGTTTTCGTGCGTATTTGTACGTTTTACGCGCGTATTTGTACGTTTTACGTGCGTATTTGTACTTTTTACGCGCGGTAATTGTACGTTTTACGCGCGTATTTGTACGTTTTACGCGCGTATTTGTACGTTTTACGTGCGTATTTGTACGTTTTACGTGCGTATTTGTACGTTTTACGCGCGTATTTGTACGTTTTACGTGCGTATTTGTACTTTTTACGCGCGTAATTGTACGTTTTTAAGCGGTATTTGTACGTTTTACGTGCGTATTTGTACGTTTTACGCGCGTATTTGTACGTTTTGCGCGCGTATTTGTACGTTTTACGCGCATATTTGTACGTTTTTTACGCGGGTATTTGTACATTTTACGCGGTATTTGTACATTTTACGCCTGTATTTGTACGTTTTACGTGCTTATTTGTACTTTTTACACGCATATTTGTACGTTTTACACGCGTATTTGTACGTTTCATGCTGTATTTGTACGTTTTCACGCAGGTATTTGTACGTTTTACGCGGTATTTGTACGTTTTACGTGCGTATTTGTACGTTTTACGCGCATATTTGTACGTTTTACGCGCGTATTTGTACGTTTTATGCGCGTATTTGTACGTTTTATGCGCGTATTTGTACGTTTTACGCGCGTATTTGTACGTTTTACGCGCGTATTTGTTCGTTTTACGTGCGTATTTGTACTTTTTACGCGCGTATTTGTACGTTTTCGTGCATATTTGTACGTTTTACGTGCGTATTTGTACTTTTTACGCGCGTAATTGTACGTTTTAAGCGGTATTTGTACGTTTTACGTGCGTATTTGTACGTTTTACGTGCGTATTTGTACGTTTTACACGCGTATTTGTACGTTTTACGCGCGTATTTGTACGTTTTACGCGGTATTTGTACGTTTTACGTGCGTATTTGTACGTTTTACGCGCGTATTTGTACGTTTTTACGTGCGTATTTGTACTTTTTACGCGCGTAATTGTACGTTTTAAGCGGTATTTGTACGTTTTACGTGCGTATTTGTACGTTTTACGCGCGTATTTGTACGTTTTACGCGCGTATTTGTACGTTTTACGTGCGTATTTGTACGTTTTACGCGGTATTTGTACGTTTTACGTGCGTATTTGTACTTTTTACGCGCGTAATTGTACGTTTTAATGCGGTATTTGTACGTTTTACGCGCGTATTTGTACGTTTTACCGCGGTATTTGTACGTTTTTACGTGCGTATTTGTACGTTTTACGCGCGTATTTGTACGTTTTACACGCGTATTTGTACGTTTTACGCTGTATTTGTACGTTTTACGCAGGTATTTGTACATTTTACGCGGTATTTGTACGTTTTACGCGCATATTTGTACGTTTTACGCGCATATTTGTACGTTTTACGCGCGTATTTGTACGTTTTATGCGCGTATTTGTACGTTTTACGCGCGTATTTGTACGTTTTACGCGCGTATTTGTTCGTTTTTACGTGCGTATTTGTACTTTTTACGCGCGTATTTGTACGTTTTACGTGCGTATTTGTACGTTTTACGTGCGTATTTGTACGTTTTACGCGCGTATTTGTACGTTTTACGCGCGTATTTGTACGTTTTACGCGCGTATTTGTACGTTTTACGACGCGTATTTGTACGTTTTACGCGCGTATTTGTACTTTTTACGCGCGTATTTGTACGTTTTACGCGCGTATTTATACGTTTTACGCGCGTATTTGTACGTTTTACGTGCGTATTTGTACTTTTACGCGCGTAAACTTAGCGGTATTTGTACATTTTACGCGGTATTGTACATTTACGCCTATTTGTACGTTTTACGTGCTTATTTGTACGTTTTACACGCATATTTGTACGTTTTACACGCGTATTTGTACGTTTCACGCTGTGTTTGTACGTTTACGCGGTATTTGTACGTTTTACGCGGTATTTGTACGTTTACGCGCGTATTTTACGTTTACGCGCATATTTTACGTTTTACGCGTATTTTACGTTTTATGCGCGTTTTTACGTTTATCGCGTATTTGTACGTTTTACGCGCGTATTTGTACGTTTTACGTGCGTATTTGTTCGTTTTACGTGCGTATTTGTACTTTTTACGCGCGTATATTTGTACGTTTTTTACGTGCGTATTTGTACGTTTTACGTGCGTATTTGTACTTTTTACGCGCGTAATTGTACGTTTTAAGCGGTATTTGTACGTTTTACGTGCGTATTTGTACGTTTTTACGTGCGTATTTGTACGTTTTCACGTGCGTATTTGTACGTTTTACGCGCGTATTTGTACGTTTTACGCGGTATTTGTACGTTTTACGTGCGTATTTGTACGTTTTACGCGCGTATTTGTACGTTTTACGTGCGGCTATTTGTACCTTTTTACGCGCGTAATTGTACGTTTTAAGCGGTATTTGTACGTTTTACGTGCGTATTTGTACGTTTTACGCGCGTATTTGTACGTTTTACGCGGTATTTGTACGTTTACGTGCGTATTTGTACGTTTTACGCGCGTATTTGTACGTTTTACGCGTATTTGTACTTTTACGCGCGTAATTATAAATTTAAGCGGTATTTGTACGTTTTACGCGCTATTTATACGTTTTACGCGTATTTTACTTTTACGTGCTATTTGTACGTTTACTGCGTATTTGTACGTTTTACGCTATTTGTACTTTTACGCGCGTAATTGTACTTTAGCGTATTTGTACGTTTTACGCGCGTATTTATACTTCCGCTATTTGTACGTTTACGCGATATTTTACGTTTTTACCGTTATTGTACGTTTTATGCGCTATTTGTACTTTACGCTTGTACGTTTTCGTGGTATTTGTACTTACCGCATATTTGTACTTTACACCGTATTTGTACGTTTACCGGTATTTGTACGTTTTACGTGCGTATTTGTACTTTTTACGCGCGTATTTGTACGTTTTACGCGCGTATTTGTACTTTTTACGCGCGTATTTGTACGTTTTAAGCGGTATTTGTACGTTTTACGCGCGTATTTTAGTTTACGCGTGCGTTTAGGTATTTGTACGTTTTAGGCGTATTTGTACTTTACGCGCGGGTATTTGTACGTTCGTGCTATTTGTATTTTACGCGCGTAATTTACTTTTAAGCGATTTCTTTTACGTGTATTTGTACTTTAGGCGTATTTGTGCGTTTTACGTGCGTATTTGTACGTTTAGTGCGTTTTTGGCGTATACGTTAGTATTTGTACGTTTTACGCGTATTTGTACGTTTTACGCGCGTATTTGTACGTTTTACGTGCGTATTTGTACGTTTTACGCGCGTATTTGTACGTTTTTACGTGCGTATTTGTACTTTTTACGCGTGTAATTGTACGTTTTCAAGCGCGTATTTGTACGTTTTACGTGCGTATTTGTGCGTTTCTGCGTATTTATAGTTTTCGCGTATTTGTACGTTTTTTACGGCGTATTTGTACGTTTTAGCGCGTATTTGTACTTTTACGCGTATTTATACGTTTACGCTATTTTACGTTTTACACGGTATTTTACGTTTTACGCGCGTATTTGTACGTTTTTACGCGTATTTGTACGTTTTACGCGCGTATTTGTACGTTTTACGCGCGTATTTGTACGTTTTACGTGCGTATTTGTACGTTTTACGCGCGTATTTGTACGTTTGGGTATTTTACTTACCATGTATTACGTTTACCGCGTATTTATACGTTTTACGCGCGTATTTGTACGTTTTTACGTGCGTATTTGTACGTTTTACGCGCGTATTTGTACGTTTTACGCGCGTATTTGTACGTTTTACGTGCGTATTTGTACTTTTTACGCGTATTTGTACGTTTTACACGCGTATTTGTACGTTTTACGCGCGTATTTGTACGTTTTACGCGCGTATTTGTACGCGCTATTTGTACGTTTTACGCGCGTATTTGTACGTTTTACGCGCGTATTTGTACGTTTTACGCGCGTATTTGTACGTTTTACGCGCGTATTTGTACGTTTTACGCGCGTATTTGTACGTTTTACGCGCGTATTTGTACGTTTTTACGCGCGTATTTGTACGTTTTACGCGCGTATTTGTACGTTTTACGCGCGTATTTGTACGTTTTACGTGCGTATTTGTACGTTTTTACGCGCGTATTTGTACGTTTTACGTGCGTATTTGTACGTTTTACGTGCGTATTTGTACGTTTTTACGCGGTATTTGTACGTTTTACGCGCGGTATTTGTACGTTTTTACGCGCGTATTTGTACGTTTTACGCGCGTATTTGTACGTTTTACGCGCGTATTTGTACGTTTTACGTGCGTATTTGTACTTTTTTACGCGCGTATTTGTACGTTTTGTACGTTTTACGTGCGTATTTGTACGTTTTACGCGCGTATTTGTACGTTTTACGCGCGTATTTGTACGTTTTACGCGCGTATTTGTACGTTTTCGCGGTATTTGTACGTTTTTACGGGATTACGTTAAGTATTTTACGTTTACGCGCGTATTTGTACGTTTTACGCGGTATTTGTACGTTTTACGCGCGTATTTGTACGTTTTACGCGTGTATTTGTACGTTTTGCACGCGTATTTGTACGTTTTGCGTGCGTATTTGTACTTTTTACACGCGTATTTGTACGTTTTACGCGGTATTTGTACGTTTTACACGTGTATTTGTACGTTTTACGCGCGTATTTGTACGTTTTTACGCGCGTATTTGTACGTTTTACGCGCGTATTTGTACGTTTTACGCGCGTATTTGTACGTTTTACGCGCGTATTTGTACGTTTTACGCGTATTTGTACTTTTTACGCGCGTAATTGTACGTTTTAAGCGGTATTTGTACGTTTTACGTTTACGCGTATTTGTACGTTTTACGCGTATTTGTACGTTTTAACGCGCGTATTTGTACGTTTTACGCGCGTATTTGTACGTTTTTTTGCGCGTATTTGTACGTTTTACGCGCGTATTTGTACGTTTTACGCGCGTATTTGTACGTTTTACGTGCGTATTTGTACGTTTTACGCGCGTATTTGTACGTTTTACGCGCGTATTTGTACGTTTTACGCGCTATTTTTACGTTTTTACGCGCGTATTTGTACGTTTTACGCGCGTATTTGTACGTTTTACGCGCGTATTTGTACGTTTACGTGCGTATTTGTACGTTTTACGCTGTATTTGTACGTTTAAGCGCGGTATTTGTACGTTTTTTACGCGCGTATTTGTACGTTTTTACGCGCGTATTTGTACGTTTTACGTGCGTATTTGTACGTTTTACGCGCGTATTTGTACGTTTTACGTGCGTATTTGTACGTTTTACGCGCGTATTTGTACGTTTTACGCGCGTATTTGTACGTTTTACGCGGTATTTGTACGTTTTACGTGCGTATTTGTACGTTTTACGCGCGTATTTGTACGTTTTACGTGCGTTTTTGTACGTTTTACGCGCGTATTTGTACGTTTTACGCGGTATTTGTACGTTTTACGTGCGTATTTGTACGTTTTTACGCGCGTATTTGTACGTTTTACGCGCGTATTTGTACGTTTTACGCGCGTATTTGTACGTTTTACGCGCGTATTTGTACGTTTTGCGCGGTATTTGTACGTTTTACGCGCATATTTGTACGTTTTACGCGCGTATTTGATCGTTTTACGTGCGTATTTGTACTTTTTACGTGCGTATTTGTACGTTTTACGTGCGTATTTGTACTTTTTACGCGCGTAATTGTACGTTTTACGTGCGTATTTGTACTTTTTACGTGCGTATTTGTACGTTTTACGTGCGTATTTGTACTTTTTACGTGCGTATTTGTACGTTTTACGTGCGTATTTGTACGTTTTACGCGCGTATTTGTACGTTTTACGCGGTATTTGTACGTTTTACGCGCGTATTTGTACGTTTTACGCGTGTTTTTTTACGTTTTACGCGGTATTTGTACGTTTTACATGCTGGGATTGGCCGTGTTTCTGGCAGTCCTGGCCTTTGATTCACCTGAAGCCTCAGCAGCGCGGGCGCGGACCTTGCGCGGTCCGCAGGGAGCCTGATCCGGTCTGAACCGGTTTCAGGTTCATGTGGCCCTCAGTGAAGCCAGAAATGTCAACAATAAACAACGATAAGAAGCCATTTGCTTAAGTGTCACAGCAAACAGACGGTGTTGTGGTGGATAACGTGATGGTAAATTCTTTATTCAGGCAGATTTTTAAAAACAAAATCAAACATTTCAGGTTGGAGAGACGAGAGAAAGTGGCTTTCTCAGTCTTCGCTAACGGAGGATGAGTCGGCTTGCATTTTGTTTTCGAGGTTTGAGTATTTTTAAGTTAAATGTTTTCTAAATGCCCGTTTATTTTGACACACGTGTTTATTATGCGTGTATTTTGTTTTTCAGTGTTTTCATGTCCAGTTTGCAGTTTTGTTTCTCATGTAGCGGTTATATACCTCTGATATGTTTCACTTGTTCATTTTAAAAAAGGCTACTGTTTCTTGGCCTGTTGAATTTATGAACACGATTATTTTTCATTTCACCCTCACAGCTCCCTCAGCTTTCTGAAGGGGGGTGAACGACCTTTTATGTTCCTTTTATCTACTAATGCAAACAGCATAAACTTGGTGCAGGTGTGTGTTCTGGTCTGACTCATGATCTTCTAGAAGATGGGGGGTGTAACTCTTTCTCTAAGGTCTCTAACTAAAATCCTCCTCATTTCCTCCTTAGAGCCAATCCGTGCCACATTGACTTGCATTGAAAAGGACCTTTCTAGAATCAAATGTTATTCCAGAATAAATGTTTAGGAGAACATTTTTCTCCTCACACACTTGCTCTACACTTCAATGATTAACTGTTTTCCATACATCAGACCATTTACTCAAAAGGGGCCCCACCTTTTTATCTTAGTGAAGAAAAAAACAGAGACTTCAATGTTATTCCAGTAAAGTCCTTCAAACACTGGAAAATGCTGAACACATCCAACGAAGTAAAAAACCTTTGTTTTCTTCTTTCATGTGAGGTTTTCTGAGCGTGAAAGGGTCTCACAATTACAATTTTGGTGTTTGTTTTTTCAATCATTGTCATCAGTCAGACCACATGCATAAAAGACAGCTAATTATTCAGGTCAGTCTTTTGCAGGGAATTTAGTTCCAACTCTGTAATGCTGCCATTCCAGTTCAAACTGGAATTTTTACCACATTTTTTTGCATTTTATCTTGAAACAACTTCTCATTGAGCTTTTTTAATTGTGGTTGCTATAATCTATGCTTAGCTCTGCTCTGCATACCTAATAATAACCTGCCACCTACAGGCTAGTTTTTACTTATTTTAACCCACTTTTCAGTTTTAGGCAGTGGGAACATTGTGTGAACAAGCTGGAACTTGAAGGGTTAAAATTTTAATACTCATTGATTTTTTGGTATTGATGGTTCGGCCAGAAGTCTGTGATGACAGCCATGAAAGAAAATGGCAACTTTTCATTTTTAGATAATATCTACAGGCTAATAACTGACATTGGCCAGAATGTGGCCTTAAGAAGCTGAGCGTAACTTTTCTTAAGGAGCTGTGAGGGTTAAACTATTAAATCTGCCGTTTGCTGAAATAATGAGTTTATTGTAACCAAATCACAAGTGAATAAATAATACATAACATAAACATAATAGGCCTGATATCCATAATTATGCAGCCCATTAATGTGTGTTTGATGCAACTGCAGCTCCATGAACATCCACAGGTGTTTGGTCCATAATTGTGTCACATAGAGATGAAGACACCAGGAGGAACCCACGTCTCATTTGTTCATGTAGAGCCGCTTTCACACCCGCATGGTGGAACATGAGCGCTAACGTCCGTCCGCTCTTTAAACGCACTCGTCTTCTCAAACATGCCGCTTCCTCGCGGACGTATCGCGTCCCGCTGCTTTCAGACGTCAGGAAATGTTGTGGAAACGTCAGCACAGCCCCCCCGGGTGCTGCCTTTGCTACGATCCGCGGTGCTTCCCTGTGATTGGCCGGAACTTCCCACTATCTGCGATGCTTCCCTGTGATTGGCCGGAACTTCCCACTATCTGCGGTGCTTCCCTGTGATTGGCCGGTACTTCCCACTATCCGCGGTGCTTCCCTGTGATTGGCCGGTACTTCCCACTATCCGCGGTGCTTCCCTGTGATTGGCCGGAACTTCCTACTATCTGCGATGCTTCCCTGTGATGCCCCACTTCCCCCCCTGGTGCTTCCCTGTGATTGGCCGGTACTTCCCACTATCCGCGGTGCTTCCCTGTGATTGGCCGGTGCTTCCCTGTGATTGGCCGGTGCTTCCCACTATCCGCGGTGCTTCCCTGTGATTGGCCGGTGCTTCCCTGTGATTGGCCGGTACTTCCCACTATCCGCGGTGCTTCCCTGTGATTGGCCGGTGCTTCCCACTATCCGCAGTGCTTCCCTGTGATTGGCCGGACTTCCCACTATCTGCGTCTTCCCTGTGATTGGCCGGAACTTCCCACTATCCGCAGTGCTTCCCTGTGATTGGCCGGAACTTCCCACTATCCGCGGTGCTTCCCTGTGATTGGCCGGAACTTCCCACTATCCGCGGTGCTTCCCTGTGATTGGCCGGTACTTCCCACTATCCGCGGTGCTTCCCTGTGATTGGCCGGTACTTCCCACTATCCGCGGTGCTTCCCTGTGATTGGCCGGTACTTCCCACTATCCGCGGTGCTTCCCTGTGATTGGCCGGTACTTCCCACTATCCGCGGTGCTTCCCTGTGATTGGCCGGAACTTCCCACTATCCGCGGTGCTTCCCTGTGATTGGCCGGAACTTCCCACTATCCACGGTGCTTCCCTGTGATTGGCCGGTGCTTCCCTGTGATTGGCCGGTGCTTCCCTGTGATTGGCCGGTACTTCCCACTATCCTGCTCAGGGGTCTGTGTGTGTGTGTGTGTGTGGGGGGGGCCTCAGTTTCTCCCAGGGGGGGCATATGCCTTTAAGGCCAAAGCCACAGCAGCAACGTAGAGAAACAGCAGGTCTGCTTCGACTCCCACATCTGGTCCAGGATCCGGTCCAGGTTCCGGTCTGTCCCACTTCAGGATCCGGTTCTGTCCAGCCTAGAACAAACAGAAGCAGGTGTTCAGGTCTGGGGGTTCCACGAAGGCAGTCCAGTATCTGGTCCAGGATCCGGTCCTGATCCGGTCCAGGATCCGGTCTGGGATCAGCAGGACGCTTCGGTCCGTCTTTGTCAGCGCGCCACGCTCTGAGAACCAACTGCTAGCAGCGGCGCTACAATTCGGCCTTTTGATGACATCATCTCCCAGCATGCACTGCAGCCACTGGCCCCGCCCATCCCGCCGTCTCACCTGTCCATCAGCAGGTCGTCGTCTCCCCAGCAGGTTTCCTGAGGAACAGAAACATCTGGTCAAGAATCAGCTGGATCAGGACCAGAACCAGGACCAGAACCGGCCCGGTCAGAACACGCTTCAGTCCGATTATGTCACGGCCCCGCCCCAGTGAACAGACTGCAGGGGGCGGGGCTTCAGTCGGCCTTTTGTGACATCATTTCCAGGCAAAGTAATATTTCTCACACATCAGATACACCTGGATTTACCTGCAGGAGGCGGAGCCTGGAGGAGGGGGCGTGGCCTGGAACAGGAGCCTGGAGGAGGGGGCGTGGCCTGGAACAGGAGCCTGGAGGAGAAGGCGAGGCCTGGAACAGGAGCCTGGAGGAGGGGGCGTGGCCTGGAACAGGAGCCTGGATGAGAAGGCGTGGCCTGGAACAGGAGCCTGGAGGAGGGGGCGTGGCCTGGAACAGGAGCCTGGAGGAGGGGGCGTGGCCTGGAACAGGAGCCTGGAGGAGGGGGCGTGGCCTGGAACGGGAGCCTGGAGGAGGGGGCGTGGCCTGGAACAGGAGCCTGGAACGGGAGCCTGGAGGAAGGGGCGGAGCCTGGAACAGGAGCCTGGAGGAGGGGGCGGGGCCTGGAACAGGGGGGGGTGGAGCCTGGAGGGGGGGGCGGGGCCTGGAACAGGAGCCTGGAGGAGGGGGGGGGGGGGCGGAGCCTGGAGGAGGGGGCGTGGCCTGGAACAGGAGCCTGGAGGAGGGGGCGTGGCCTGGAACGGGAGCCTGGAGGAAGGGGCGGAGCCTGGAACAGGAGCCTGGAGGAGGGGGCGTGGCCTGGAACAGGAGCCTGGAGGAGGGGGCGGAGCCTGGAACAGGAGCCTGGAGGAGGGGGCGTGGCCTGGAACAGGAGCCTGGAGGAGGGGGCGGAGCCTGGAACAGGGGGCGTGGCCTGGTGGAAGGCGGGGGTGCCTGGAATAGGAGCCTGTGGGAGGGGGCGTGACCGGGAAGGGGCGGGGCATGAAAGGCGCCTGGCCTGCCAGTTATTTACAATAAATAAACTACAGACATGAGACGCCGCTGGTTATTTACAATAAATAAACTACAGATATGAGACGCCGCTGGTTATTTACAATAAATAAACTACAGATATGAGACGCCGCTGGTTATTTACAATAAATAAACTACAGATATGAGACGCCGCTGGTTATTTACAATAAATAAACTACAGATATGAGACGCCGCTGGTTATTTACAATAAATAAACTACAGATATGAGATGCCGCTGGTTATTTACAACAAATAAACTACAGATATGAGACGCCGCCGGTTATTTACAATAAATAAACTACAGATATGAGACGTCGCCGGTTATTTACAATAAATAAACTACAGATATGAGACGCCGCTGGTTATTTACAATAAATAAACTACAGATATGAGACGCCGCTGGTTATTTACAATAAATAAACTACAGACATGAGACGCCGCTGGTTATTTACAATAAATAAACTACAGATATGAGACGCCGCTGGTTATTTACAATAAATAAACTACAGATATGAGACGCCGCCGGTTATTTACAATAATTAAACTACAGATATGAGACACCGCCGGTTATTTACAATAAATAAACTACAGATATGAGACGCCGCTGGTTATTTACAATAAATAAACTACAGACATGAGACGCCGCTGGTTATTTACAATAAATAAACTACAGATATGAGACGCCGCTGGTTATTTACAATAAATAAACTACAGATATGAGACGCCGCTGGTTATTTACAATAAATAAACTACAGATATGAGACGCCGCTGGTTATTTACAATAAATAAACTACAGATATGAGACGCCGCCGGTTATTTACAATAAATAAACTACAGATATGAGACGCCGCTGGTTATTTACAATAAATAAACTACAGATATGAGACGCCGCTGGTTATTTACAATAAATAAACTACAGATATGAGACGCCGCCGGTTATTTACAATAAATAAACTACAGATATGAGACGCCGCCGGTTATTTACAATAAATAAACTACAGATATGAGACGCCGCTGGTTATTTACAATAAATAAACTACAGACATGAGACGCCGCTGGTTATTTACAATAAATAAACTACAGATATGAGACGCCGCTGGTTATTTACAATAAATAAACTACAGATATGAGACGCCGCTGGTCCTGGATCTGGTGTAAACAAGACGGCAACATAACTCCCGTTTATCTCGATGAAGACGAACCTGCCTTCTAGGGCTGCACAATTAATCGTTAAAAGATCGTGATCTCAATTCACACATACATCAATCTCAATTCTACCCACAACAATTCTGAAACATTTTTAATCATGAGCTGATCACAAATAAGTTTCCATTCTTCCCAGATTTTTTCAAGCGCCCTTAAATGCAACACTGCTGTTGCCTCCCCACCCCCTAACCAACGTTAAAGAACTACAACTATGCATCTGCCAAAGAGATGCTCCAACAAAGCTCTTGTGCAAACACATGCTTTATTTTAAACTACCTTTTGAATAGGTTGAATTGTTTGTTTTGTTAAAGTTTATTTGTGCAATAAATACTTTTGGGGAAAAAAAATTGTTTTAGAGAATCGTGATCTTGATTTTAAGCAAAAAAATCACGATTCACATTTTTACCAGAATCGTGCAGCCCTACTGCCTGATGTAGCCTCCTTTAGCATCTTCTCCATCAGCTCCGGGACCCCCACGCGCCGCCATCGGTCCCCGCGCGCGCCGTCTCCGGTCCCCCCACGCGCCGCCATCGGTCCCCGCGCGTGCCGTCTCCGGGACCCCCGCGCGCCGCCATCGGTCCCCGCGCGTGCCGTCTCCGGGACCCCCGCGCGCCGCCATCGGTCCCCGCGCGTGCCGTCTCCGGGACCCCCGCGCGCCGCCATCGGTCCCCGCGCGTGCCGTCTCCGGTACCCCCACGCACCGCCATCGGTCCCCGCGCGTGCCGTCTCCGGGACCCCCGCGCGCCGCCATCGGTCCCCCCGCGCGCCGCCTCGGTCCCCCCACGCGCCGCCATCGGTCCCCGCGCGTGCCGTCTCCGGGACCCCCACGCGCCGCCATCGGTCCCCGCGCGCGCCGCCATCGGTCCCCCCACGCGCCGTCTCCGGTCCCCGCGTGCTTCTCGGTGCTTCGTGGGAAAAACTTCTTTGGAAAACTCGTCTGCTGACAAGCCAGTCGCCATTTTCCGGATCCCGCCAACATCGTCTTCTTCTTCTGCGGTGGACACTCCGGCCGCAGCGCCCCCTCCCGGGCGGCGGGTCTCTGGTCCTCCAGAGGTCGGTGTTTGTGTCGGAATCAAAGACAACGTGAGCGTCCATCTTTAGTGACGTCACAGTTGGAATGTTCCTGCTCTGCTGCTACAACTGGACCGTACCATTGTGCTACTCACAGGGGGAGGGGGGGCCGTAACAGTCTGTCCGGCCTACAATAGACATCTGTGACGGAAGTGGGTCTGAATGCTGGTCTCGGCTTCCTAGTCCACCTGATGAGGAACCACCCGGACCTCCTCCTGGTCTCGGCTCCCCTCATCAGTTCTACACATCATCTGGTTTTAGTGATCCTAAACCATCTGGTCCACCAAAACCTGAGCCGGATTAAGTGAATCCTAAAGCTTAGGAAGATCTGCAAGACTCTGGTGGACTCTCACAGACCCTGACAGACTCTGGGGGACTCTAGTGGACCCTGGTGGACTTTGGCAGACTTTGGGGGACTCTAGTGGACTTAAGTGGACCCTGGTGGACTCTGAAAGAACAGACCACGCCAGCAGCATAAATTAACCTTTTAATAGACGTTCTTCAAAAGCTGAAACATCAATTCCTTGTCCTCAGAACCAGGTCTGAGGCAGGTCCGGGGTCAGAATCAGGTCTGAACCTGGTCTGAAACCAGCCTGAAGCAGGTCTGGGGTCAGAACCAGGTCTGAAACCAGCCTGAAGCAGGTCTAGGGTCAGAACCAGGTCAGAACCTGGTCTGAAACCAGCCTGAAGCAGGTCCGGGGTCAGAATCAGGTCTGAACCTGGTCTGAAACCAGCCTGAAGCAGGTCTGGGGTCAGAATCAGGTCTGAACCTGGTCTGAAACCAGCCTGAAGCAGGTCTGGGGTCAGAACCAGGTCTGAGGCAGGTCTGGGGTCAGAACCAGGTCTGAAACCAGCCTGAAGCAGGTCTGGGGTCAGAACCAGGTCTGAGGCAGGTCTGGGGTCAGAATCAGGTCTGAACCTGGTCTGAAACCAGCCTGAAGCAGGTCTGGGGTCAGAACCAGGTCTGAGGCAGGTCTGGGGTCAGAATCAGGTCTGAACCTGGTCTGAAACCAGCCTGAAGCAGGTCTGGGGTCAGAACCAGGTCTGAAACCAGCCTGAAGCAGGTCTAGGGTCAGAACCTGGTCTGAAACCAGCCTGAAGCAGGTCTGGGGTCAGAACCAGGTCAGAACCTGGTCTCAAACCAGCCTGAAGCAGGTCTGGGGTCAGAACCAGGTCAGAACCTGGTCTCAAACCAGCCTGAAGCAGGTCTGGGGTCAGAACCAGGTCTGGGGTCAGAACCAGGTCTGAACCTGGTCTGGGGTCAGAACCTGGTCTGAACCTGGTCTGGGGTCAGGACCAGGTCTGAACCTGGTCTGGGGTCAGAACCAGGTCTGAACCTGGTCTGGGGTCAGGACCAGGTCTGAACCTGGTCTGGGGTCAGAACCAGGTCAGAACCTGGTCTCAAACCAGCCTGAAGCAGGTCTAGGGTCAGAACCTGGTCTGAACCTGGTCTGGGGTCAGAACCAGGTCTGGGGTCAGAACCAGGTCTGAACCTGGTCTGGGGTCAGGACCAGGTCCTGCAGTCCACAGAAACTCAGACGGTGACAGAGGCACAATGATGAAAACGATCTAAAGCTAACAGTCCTCTACACTCAGATCTCCATGGCAACGACACGGTCGACGTCATCGGCTCGGCAGCCAATCGGAGAGCAGCTAGCGGCGGTAGACGCCGAAGGCCACCAGGCTGAGGAAGATGGTGATGCCGACCAGCGAGGCGGTGGCGGGGGCGGTGAAGAACTGCCGGTACTGGATCTGGCAGTACCACAGCACGGACAGCATCAGGACCAGCAGGGGGACCATGAGGCTGCCCACGTTCAGGGCCACCTGGACCTGGTCTGCGGGCCGGGGGCCCCCCGCGGGCCCCCGCGCCCCCCCCGGGGAGATGTGGCAGTGCAAGACGCAGTTGTGGACCAGGTTCAGGGATGCCAGGGTCTGGGCGTCGTCCTGCAGCAGCTGGCCCTGGTAGATGAGCCGGACCTGCTGCTCCTGACCCGCGAAGTAGGTCCTGGAAGACACAAGTAGACCCGGGTCAGACCAGAACCGCGTCAGATTCTCTCCGGGTACTCCGGCTTCCTCCCACCGTCCAAAGACATGATGTTACGTTCAATGGTCACTCTGAATTGTCTCTAGGAGTGAGTGTGAATCGTTGTCCGTGTCTCTGTGTTGGTCCTGGGACATACTGGATACCTGTCCAGGTGTACCTGTCTCTCTCCTGATGACAGCTGGGAGGCTCCAGACCTTGACCTGAGTAAGCGGTACAGAAAATGACTGACTGCCTGACTGAAACTACACAAAACTGGATTAAACTAGATGGATTGAACTGGATGAAACTACATAAAACGATAAAAGTCGATTGAAACTAGACAAAACTGGATTAAAACCAGATAAAACTGGATGAAAGTGGATTGAAACCAGATAAAACTTGATGAAAGTGGATTGAACTGGATTTAAACAAGATGAAACTAGATTAAAGTGGACTGAACTGGATTGAAACTAGACAAAACTGGATTAAACTGGATTGAAATCATACAAAAGTGGATAAAAGAAAATTGAACTTGATTGAAACAAGACAAAACTTGATTAAACTGGATTGAAACCAGATAAAAGTGGATTGAAACGATATAAAACTGGATTAAACTTGATTGAAACTATATTAAAGTGGATAAAAGTGGATTGAACCGATTAAACTGGATTAAACTAGATGGATTGAACTGGATTGAAACCAGATAAAACTGTATGAAAGTGGATTGAACTGGATGAAACTGGATAAAACTGAATGAAACTAGTTAAAACTGGATGAAAGTGGATTGAACCTGATAAAATTGGAATTAACTAAATGAAACTAGATAAAACTGGTTTGAACTAGATGGATTGAACTGGATTGAAACTGGAGAAAACTGGACAAAAGTGGATTGAAACTAGAGAAAACTGGACAAAAGTGGATTGAAACTAGATAAAACTGAATGAAAGTGGATTGAAACTAGATAAAACTGGATGAAAGTGGATTGAAACTAGATAAAACTGGACGAAAGTGGATTGAAACTAGATAAAACTGGATGAGGTGTGTTCGTAAGTGGATTGAAACTAGATAAAACTGGATGAAAGTGGATTGAAACTAGATAAAACTGGATGAAAGTGGATTGAAACTAGAGAAAACTGGACAAAACTGGATTAAACTTGATTGAAACTAGATAAAAAAAAACTGTATAAAAGTGGATTGAACTGATTAAACTGGATTAAACTAGACAGATTGAACTGGATTGAAACCAGATAAAACTGAATGAAAGTGGATTGATCTGGACTGAAACTAGATACAACTGAATGAAAGTGAATTGAACTGATTACACTGGATTAAACTAGATGGATTAAACTGGATGGAATCTAGACAAAACTGGATGAAAGTGGATTGAACTGGATGAAACTGGATTTAACTGAATGAAACTAGATAAAACTGGTTGAAATTGGATTGAAACCGGATTGAAACCAGATAAAACCATGAAATGGATTGAAACTAGACAAAACTGGATTAAAACCAGATAAAATTGGTTGAAAGTGGATTGAACTGGATTGAAACTAGATAAAACTTGATGAAAGTGGATTTGAAATGGATTGAAACTGGACAAAACTGGATTAAAACCAGATAAAATTGGTTGAAAGTGGATTGAACTGGATTGAAACTAGATACAACTGAATGAAAGTGAATTGAACTGATTACACTGGATTAAACTAGATGGATTAAACTGGATGGAATCTAGATAAAACTGGATGAAAGTGGATTGAACTGGATGAAACTGGATTTAACTGAATGAAACTAGATAAAACTGGTTGAAATTGGATTGAAACCGGATTGAAACCAGATAAAACCATGAAATGGATTGAAACTAGACAAAACTGGATTAAAACCAGATAAAATTGGTTGAAAGTGGATTGAACTGGATTGAAACTAGATAAAACTTGATGAAAGTGGATTTGAAATGGATTGAAACTGGATAAAAATGGATGAAAATGGATTTAACCAGATGGATTGAACTGGATTGAAACCAGATAAAACTGGATTAAACTTGATTGAAACTAGATAAAACTGGATGAAACTGGATTAAACCAGATGAATTGAACTGGATTGAAACCAGATAAAACTGGATGAATGTGGCTTGAACTGGATAGAAACTGGATAAAACTGGATGAAAGTCGATTAAACTGGATTAAAAAAAAAAACAGATAAAACTGCATAAAAGTGGATTGAACTGGAATGAAACTCGACAAAACTGGATGAAACTGGATAGAAACCAGATAAATCTGTATAAAAGTGGATTAAACTGGATTTAAACAAGATAAAATTGGCTGAAAGTGGATTGAAGCTTGATAAAACTGGATGAAAGTGGATTGAACTGGATTTAAACGAGATAAAACTAGATGAAAGTGAATTGAACTGGATTGAAACTAGATAAAACTGGATAAAACTGGATTCAAATCATACAAAAGTGGATGAAAGAAAATTGAACTCGATTGAAACAAGACAAAACTTAGAACTGGATTAAACTGGATGGAACTGGATTGAAACCAGATAAAAGTGGCTTGAAACCAGATAAAACTGGATGAACATGGATTGAAACTAGATAAAACTGGAAAAGCGGATTGAACTGGATTGAAACTAGTTAAAACTGGGTGAAAGTGGATTGAACTGGATAAAACTGGATGATACTGGATTGAACTGATGAAACTAGATTAAACTTGATGGATTGAACTGGGTGAAACCAGATTAAACTGGATGAAAGTGGATTGAACTGGATTAAAACTAGACAAAACTGGATTAAACTTGATTGAAACTAGATAAAAAAAAAACTGTATAAAAGTGGATTGAACTGATTAAACTGGATTAAACTAGACAGATTGAACTGGATTGAAACCAGATAAAACTGGATGAAAGTGGATTGATCTGGACTGAAACTAGATACAACTGAATGAAAGTGGATTGAACTGATTACACTGGATTAAACTAGATGGATTAAACTGGATGGAATCTAGATAAAACTGTATGAAAGTGGATTGAACTGGATGAAACTGGATTTAACTGAATGAAACTAGATGAAATTGGATTGAACTAGATGGATTAAACTGGATTAAAAGTAGATAAAACTGGATGTAAGTGGATTGAACTGGATTGAAACTGGACAAAACTGTATTTAACTGGATTGAAACCAGATAAAAGTGGATTAAACTGGATGGAACTGGATTAAACTGGATGAAACTGGATTAAAGTGGATGAAACCAGCCACTGCAGCCTTGTTACCATTAGAACTGGATTTAACTGGATGAAACTGGATTAAAGTGGATGAAACCAGTCGCTGCAGCCGAGTTACCGTTTGAACGGGATTAAACGGGATTAAACTGGATGGAACCAGCCACTGCAGCAGAGTTACCATTAGAACGGGATTAAACTGGATTAAAGTGGATGGAACTGGATTAAACTGGATGAAACTGGATTAAAGTGGATGAAACCAGTCGCTGCAGCAGAGTGACCATTAGAACTGGATTAAACTGGATGAAACCAGCCACTGCAGAAGAGATACCGTTATAACTGGTTTAAACTGAATGGAACTAAATGAAACCAGCCGCTGCAGCAGAGCTACCATTAGAACAGTATTATACTGGATTAAAGCGGATGGAACTGGATTAAACTGGATGAAACTGGATGAAACTGGATGAAACCAGCCGCTGCAGCCGAGTTACCATTCAAACAGTATTAAACTGGATGGAACTGGATGAAACTGGGTTAACTAGATGAAACCAGTCGCTGCAGGGGAGTTACCGTTATAACTGGATTAAACTGGATGGAACTGGATTAAACCAGCCACTGCAGCCCAGTTACCATTAGAACTGGATTAAACTGGATTAAACTGGATGGAACAGGATTAAACTGGATGAAACCAGTTGCTGCAGCCAAGTTACCATTAGAACTAAATTAAACTGGATTAAAGTGGATGAAACCAGCCGCTGCAGTCGAGTTACCATTAGAACTGGATTAAACTGGATTAAAGTGGATGTAACCAGCCGCTGCAGCCGAGTTACCATTAGAACGGGATTAAACTGGATTAAACTGGATGAAACCAGCCGCTGCAGCCGAGTTACCATTAGAACTGGAATAAACTGGATGGAACTGGATTAAACTGGATGAAACCAGCCGCTGTAGCAGAGTTACCATTAGAACTGGATTAAACTGGATGAAACCAGCCGCTGCAGCCAGTTACCATTAGAACTGGAATAAACTGGATAGAACTGGATGAAACTGGATGAAACTGGATGGAACCAGCCACTGCAGCCGAGTTACCATTAGAACTGGAATAAACTGGATGGAACTGGATTAAACTGGATGAAACCAGCCGCTGCAGCAGAGTTACCATTAGAACTGGATAAACTGGATTAAACTGGATGAAACCAGCCGCTGCAGCATTACCATTAGAACTGGAATAAACTGGATGGAACTGGATGAAACTGGATGGAACCAGCGCTGCAGCCGAGTTACCGTTTGAACGGGATTAAACGGGATTAAACTGGATGAAACCAGCCACTGCAGCAGAGTTACCATTAGAACGGGATTAAACTGGATTAAAGTGGATGGAACTGGATTAAACTGGATGAAACTGGATTAAAGTGGATGAAACCAGTCGCTGCAGCCAGGACCATTAGAACTGGATTAAACTGGATGAAACCAGCCACTGCAGAAGAGATACCATTATAACTGGTTTAAACTGAATGGAACTGGATTAAACTAAATGAAACCAGCCGCTGCAGCAGAGCTACCATTAGAACGGGATTATACTGGATTAAAGTGGATGGAACTGGATCAAACTGGATGAAACTGGATTAAACTGGATGAAACCAGCCGCTGCAGCCGAGTTACCATTCAAACAGTATTAAACTGGATGGAACTGGATGAAACTGGGTTAACTAGATGAAACCAGTCGCTGCAGGGGAGTTACCATTAGAACTGGATTAAACTGGATGGAACTGGATTAAACCAGCCGCTGCAGCTGGTTACCATTAGAACTGGATTAAACTGGATTAAACTGGATGGAACAGGATTAAACTGGATGAAACCAGTTGCTGCAGCCAGGATTACCATTAGAACTAGATTAAACTGGATTTAAAGTGGATGAAACCAGCCGCTGCAGTCAGAGTTACCATTAGAACTGGATTAAACTGGATTAAAGTGGATGAAACCAGCCGCTGCAGCCGAGTTACCATTAGAACGGGAATAAACTGGATTAAACTGGATTAAACTGGATTAAACTGGATTAAAGTGGATGAAACCAGCCGCTGCAGCTGAGTTACCATTAGAACGGGATTAAACTGGATTAAACTGGATGAAACCAGCCGCTGCAGCAGAGTTACCATTAGAACTGGATTAAACTGGATGGAACTGGATTAAACTGGATGAAACTGGATGGAACCAGCCACTGCAGCAGAGTTACCATTAGAACTGGATTAAACTGGATGGAACTGGATTAAACTGGATGAAACTGGATGGAACCAGCCACTGCAGCAGAGTTACCATTAGAACTGGAATAAACTGGATTAAACTGGATGGAACCGGATTAAACTGGATTAAACTGGATGAAACCAGCCACTGCAGCAGTTACCGTTTGATGTAGCCGATGGTGTCCTGGGGTTTGACCTGAGCCGTTCTCTCCGTGTCATTCAGGAACTTTAACCTGACCACCATGTTCCTCTGAGTCGACAGCGATTCTCCTCCTCCGCCTTCTCCTCCCACGCCCCTGCTCCTCACGCCCTCACCTCCCCCCGCCTCCCCTTCGTCCTGGGGGGAGGTGGCCGGCCCATCTGAGCCCTCGCTCACAGAGCTGGTAGCTGATGATGATGATGATGGAGATGAGGTTGCCGATGTGCTGGTGGTGGAGGGGACGAGCGTGTCATGGTGGGCGGAGCCAGTTCTCTGTGTGGGGGCGGGGCCTGTGGAGGAGCTGAAGAGGTGTTCCGGAGGCTCGGAGGTCTGGGTGGAGATCCAGGCGAGCAGGAGCACCATCAGCAGCAGCAGAGAGCCGAAGAGCAGCGTCACCTCATCCCCCACGCCTTCAATCAGAGCCATCGCCCACGGCAACGCACCTGCGCACAGAAGGGAGGCGGGGCTTAGCGCCATCATTGTCAACAAACCCCTCCTCCCTGACACGACAGCAGCCAGACCTCCTGCTCAGTCTGGAACCTGGTCTGTCTGGATCCTGGTCTGTCTGGAACCTGGTCTCTCTGGAACCTGGTCTGACTGGAACCTGGTCTGACTGGAACCTGGTCTATCTGGAACCTGGTCTATCTGGAACCTGGTCTCTCTGGAACCTGGTCTATCTGGAACCTGGTCTGACTGGAACCTGGTCTATCTGGAACCTGGTCTGACTGGAACCTGGTCTATCTGGAACCTGGTCTGTCTGGAACCTGGTCTGTCTGGAACCTGGTCTGTCTGGTTCCTGGTCTGACTGGAACCTGGTCTGTCTGGTTCCTGGTCTGTCTGGAACCTGGTCTGACTGGTTCCTGGTCTATCTGGAACCTGGTCTGTCTGGAACCTGGTCTGTCTGGGACCTGGTCTGACTGGAACCTGGTCTGACTGGAACCTGGTCTGACTGGAACCTGGTCTGTCTGGAACCTGGTCTGACTGGTTCCTGGTCTATCTGGAACCTGGACTGACTGGAACCTGGTCTGTCTGGAACCTGGTCTGTCTGGAACCTGGTCTGTCTGGTTCCTGGTCTATCTGGTTCCTGGTCTATCTGGAACCTGGTCTGTCTGGAACCTGGTCTGACTGGAACCTGGTCTATCTGGAACCTGGTCTGTCTGGAACCTGGTCTGTCTGGAACCTGGTCTATCTGGAACCTGGTCTGACTGGAACCTGGTCTATCTGGAACCTGGTCTGACTGGAACCTGGTCTGTCTGGAACCTGGTCTGTCTGGAACCTGGTCTGTCTGGTTCCTGGTCTATCTGGAACCTGGTCTGTCTGAAACCTGGTCTGACTGGAACCTGGTCTGTCTGGTTCCTGGTCTGACTGGTTCCTGGTCTGTCTGGGACCTGGTCTGTCTGGTTCCTGGTCTGACTGGTTCCTGGTCTGACTGGTTCCTGGTCTGTCTGGTTCCTGGTCTGACTGGAACCTGGTCTGTCTGGAACCTGGTCTGACTGGTTCCTGGTCTGTCTGGTTCCTGGTCTGACTGGAACCTGGTCTGACTGGAACCTGGTCTGTCTGGTTCCTGGTCTGTCTGGAACCTGGTCTGTCTGGTTCCTGGTCTGACTGGAACCTGGTCTATCTGGAACCTGGTCTGACTGGAACCTGGTCTGTCTGGAACCTGGTCTGTCTGGTTCCTGGTCTGTCTGGAACCTGGTCTGACTGGAACCTGGTCTATCTGGAACCTGGTCTGTCTGGAACCTGGTCTGTCTGGAACCTGGTCTGTCTGGATTCTGGTCTGACTGAAACCTGGTCTGTCTGGAACCTGGTCTGTCTGGTTCCTGGTCTATCTGGAACCTGGTCTGTCTGGAACCTGGTCTGACTGGAACCTGGTCTGTCTGGAACCTGGTCTGTCTGGAACCTGGTCTGTCTGGAACCTGGTCTGACTGGAACCTGGTCTGACTGGAACCTGGTCTGTCTGGTTCCTGGTCTGACTGGAACCTGGTCTATCTGAAACCTGGTCTGACTGGAACCTGGTCTGTCTGGTTCCTGGTCTGACTGGTTCCTGGTCTGTCTGGGACCTGGTCTGTCTGGTTCCTGGTCTGACTGGTTCCTGGTCTGTCTGGAACCTGGTCTGTCTGGTTCCTGGTCTGACTGGTTCCTGGTCTGACTGGAACCTGGTCTGTCTGGTTCCTGGTCTGACTGGTTCCTGGTCTGTCTGGGACCTGGTCTGTCTGGTTCCTGGTCTGACTGGTTCCTGGTCTGACTGGAACCTGGTCTGTCTGGTTCCTGGTCTGACTGGAACCTGGTCTGTCTGGTTCCTGGTCTAACTGGAACCTGGTCTGTCTGGTTCCTGGTCTGACTGGAACCTGGTCTGACTGGTTCCTGGTCTGACTGGAACCTGGTCTGTCTGGTTCCTGGTCTATCTGGAACCTGGTCTGACTGGTTCCTGGTCTGACTGGAACCTGGTCTGACTGGAACCTGGTCTGACTGGTTCCTGGTCTGACTTGAACCTGGTCTGTCTGGTTCCTGGTCTGACTGGAACCTGGTCTGTCTGGTTCCTGGTCTGTCTGGTTCCTGGTCTGACTGGTTCCTGGTCTGACTGGTTCCTGGTCTGTCTGGTTCCTGGTCTGACTGGTTCCTGGTCTGACTGGTTCCTGGTCTGACTGGTTCCTGGTCTGACTGGTTCCTGGTCTGTCTGAAACCTGGTCTGTCTGAAACCTGGTCTGACTGGTTCCTGGTCTGACTGGTTCCTGGCCTGACTGGTTCCTGGTCTGTCTGGTTCCTGGTCTGTCTGGTTCCTGGTCTGACTGGTTCCTGGTCCTGACTGGTTCCTGGTCTTTCTGGTTCCTGGTCTGTCTGAAACCTGGTCTGACTGGTTCCTGGTCTGTCTGGTTCCTGGTCTGACTGGTTCCTGGTCTGTCTGGTTCCTGGTCTGTCTGGTTCCTGGTCTGTCTGGTTCCTGGTCTGTCTGGTTCCTGGTCTGACTGGTTCCTGGTCTATCTGAAACCTGGTCTGACTGGAACCTGGTCCGGATTGTGGCCCTGACCAGGTTCCGGACCAGGTTCAGGACCAGGTTCCGGACAAAGATCAGGACCAGGTTCCGGACAAAGTTCAGGACCAGGTTCAGGACCAGGTTCAGGACAAAGTTCAGGACCAGGTTCAGGACCAGGTTCAGGACTAGCTTCAGGACCAGGTTCCGAACAAAGTTCAGGACCAGGTTCAGGACCAGGTTCAGGACAAAGTTCAGGACCAGGTTCAGGACCAGGTTCCGGACAAGGTTCAGGACCAGGTTCAGGACCAGGTTCCGGACAAAGTTCAGGACCAGGTTCAGGACCAGGTTCCGGACCAGGTTCAGGACAAAGTTCAGGACCAGGTTCAGGACCAGGTTCCGGACCAGGTTCAGGACAGGTTCAGGACCAGGTTCAGGACCAGGTTCCGGACCAGGTTCCGGACCAGGTTCAGGACCAGGTTCCGGACCAGGTTCCGGACCAGGTTCAGGACAAAGTTCAGGACCAGGTTCAGGACCAGGTTCCGGACAAAGTTCAGGACCAGGTTCAGGACCAGGTTCCGGACAAAGTTCAGGACAAAGTTCAGGACCAGGTTCAGGACCAGGTTCCGGACAAAGTTCAGGACCAGGTTCAGGACCAGGTTCCGGACAAAGTTCAGGACCAGGTTCAGGACCAGGTTCCGGACCAGGTTCAGGACAAAGTTCAGGACCAGGTTCAGGACCAGGTTCCGGACCAGGTTCAGGACCAGGTTCAGGACAGATTCAGGACCAGGTTCATGACCAGGTTCAGGACCAGGTTCAGGACCAGGTTCAGGACCAGGTTCCGGACAAGGTTCCGGACCAGGTTCCGGACCAGGTTCAGGACAGATTCAGGACCAGGTTCAGGACCAGGTTCAGGACCAGGTTCAGGACCAGGTTCAGGACCAGGTTCCGGACAAGGTTCAGGACCAGGTTCAGGACAAGGTTCAGGACAAGGTTCAGGACCAGGTTCAGGACTAGGTTCAGGACCAGGTTCAGGACAGATTCAGGACCAGGTTCAGGACCAGGTTCAGGACAGATTCAGGACCAGGTTCAGGACCAGGTTCAGGACCAGGTTCAGGACCAGGTTCAGGACCAGGTTCAGGACCAGGTTCCGGACCAGGTTCAGGACAGATTCAGGACCAGGTTCAGGACCAGGTTCAGGACCAGGTTCAGGACAAAGTTCAGGACCAGGTTCAGGACCAGGTTCAGGACCAAGTTCAGGACCAGGTTCAGGGCCAGGTTCAGGACCAGGTTCCGGACCAGGTTCCGGACCAGGTTCAGGACAGATTCAGGACCAGGTTCAGAAATAGGTTCAGGACCAGGTTCAGGACCAGGTTCAGGACAAAGTTCAGGACCAGGTTAAGGACCAGGTTCAGGACCAGGTTCAGGACTAGGTTCAGGACCAGGTTCCGGACCAGGTTCAGGACAAAGTTCAGGACCAGGTTCAGGACCAGGTTCAGGACTAGGTTCAGGACCAGGTTCAGGAACAGGTTCAGGACAAAGTTCAGGACCAGGTTCAGGACAAAGTTCAGGACCAGGTTCCGGACCAGGTTCCGGACCAGGTTCAGGACAAAGTTCAGGACCAGGTTCAGGACTAGGTTCAGGACCAGGTTCAGGACAAAGTTCAGGACCAGGTTCAGGACAGATTGAGGACCAGGTTCAGGACCAGGTTCAGGACCAGGTTCAGGACCAGGTTCAGGACAAAGTTCAGGACCAGGTTCAGGACCAGGTTCAGGACCAGGTTCAGGACCAGGTTCAGGACCAGGTTCAGGACCAGGTTCCGGACCAGGTTCAGGACAGATTCAGGACCAGGTTCAGGACTAGGTTCAGGACCAGGTTCAGGACCAGGTTCAGGACCAGGTTCAGGACAGATTCAGGACCAGGTTCAGGACCAGGTTCCGGACCAGGTTCCGGACAGATTCAGGACCAGGTTCAGGACCAGGTTCAGGACCAGGTTCCGGACCAGGTTCCGGACAGATTCAGGACCAGGTTCAGGACCAGGTTCAGGACAGATTCAGGACCAGGTTCAGGACCAGGTTCAGGACCAGGTTCAGGACAGATTCAGGACCAGGTTCAGGACCAGGTTCAGGACCAGGTTCAGGACCAGGTTCAGGACAGTTTCAGGACCTGGTTCAGGACCAGGTTCAGGATTAGGTTCAGGACCAGGTTCAGGACTAGGTTCAGGACCAGGTTCAGGACCAGGTTCAGGACAGATTCAGGACCTGGTTCAGGACCAGGTTCAGGATTAGGTTCAGGACCAGGTTCAGGACAGATTCAGGACCAGGTTCAGGACCAGGTTCAGGACCAAGTTCAGGACCAGGTTCAGGACCAGGTTCAGGATTAGGTTCAGGACCAGGTTCCGGACCAGGTTCAGGACAAATTCAGGACCAGGTTCAGGACCAGGTTCAGGACCAGGTTCAGGACAAAGTTCAGGACCAGGTTCAGGACAGATTCAGGACCAGGTTCAGGACCAGGTTCAGGACCAGGTTCAGGACCAGGTTCAGGACAGATTCAGGACCAGGTTCAGGACCAGGTTCAGGACAAATTCACGACCAGGTTCAGGACCAAGTTCAGGACCAGGTTCAGGACCAGGTTCAGGACCAGGTTCCGGACAAAGTTCAGGACCAGGTTCCGGACCAGGTTCCGGACCAGGTTCAGGACCAGGTTCAGGACAAAGTTCAGGACCAGGTTCAGGACCAGGTTCCGGACCAGGTTCAGGACCAGGTTCAGGACCAGGTTCCGGACCAGGTTCAGGACAAAGTTCAGGACCAGGTTCAGGACCAGGTTCCGGACCAGGTTCAGGACCAGGTTCAGGACCAGGTTCAGGACAAAGTTCAGGACCAGGTTCAGGACCAGGTTCAGGACAGATTCAGGACCAGGTTCCGGACCAGGTTCAGGACCAGGTTCAGGACCAGGTTCAGGACAAAGTTCAGGACCAGGTTCAGGACCAGGTTCCGGACAAGGTTCAGGACCAGGTTCAGGACAAGGTTCAGGACAAGGTTCAGGACCAGGTTCAGGACCAGGTTCAGGACAGATTCGGGACCAGGTTCAGGACCAGGTTCAGGACCAGGTTCAGGACAGATTCAGGACCAGGTTCAGGACAGATTCGGGACCAGGTTCAGGACTAGGTTCAGGACCAGGTTCAGGACCAGGTTCAGGACAAAGTTCAGGACCAGGTTCAGGACAGATTCAGGACCAGGTTCAGGACTAGGTTCAGGACTAGGTTCAGGACCAGGTTCAGGACCAGGTTCAGGACCAGGTTCAGGACCAGGTTCAGGACAGATTCAGGACCAGGTTCAGGACCAGGTTCAGGACAGATTCAGGACCTGGTTCAGGACCAGGTTCAGGACTAAGTTCAGGACAGATTCAGGACCAGGTTCAGGACCAGGTTCAGGACCAAGTTCAGGACCAGGTTCAGGACCAGGTTCAGGATTAGGTTCAGGACCAGGTTCCGGACCAGGTTCAGGACTAGGTTCAGGACCAGGTTCCGGACCAGGTTCAGGACCAGGTTCAGGACAGATTCAGGACCAGGTTCAGGACCAGGTTCAGGACAGATTCAGGACCAGGTTCAGGACATATTCAGGACCAGGTTCAGGACTAGGTTCAGGACCAGGTTCCGGACCAGGTTCAGGACCAGGTTCAGGACCAGATTCAGGACCAGGTTCAGGACAGATTCAGGACCAGGTTCAGGACCAGGTTCAGGACAGATTCAGGACCAGGTTCAGGACATATTCAGGACCAGGTTCAGGACTAGGTTCAGGACCAGGTTCAGGACCAGGTTCAGGACAGATTCAGGACCAGGTTCAGGACAGATTCAGGACCAGGTTCAGGACCAGGTTCAGGACCAGGTTCAGGACCAGGTTCAGGACCAGATTCAGGACCAGGTTCAGGACAGATTCAGGACCAGGTTCAGGACCAGGTTCAGGACAGATTCAGGACCAGGTTCAGGACATATTCAGGACCAGGTTCAGGACTAGGTTCAGGACCAGGTTCAGGACCAGGTTCAGGACCAGGTTCAGGACCAGATTCAGGACCAGGTTCAGGACCAGGTTCAGGACAGATTCAGGACCAGGTTCAGGACCAGGTTCAGGACCAGATTCAGGACCAGGTTCAGGACAGATTCAGGACCAGGTTCAGGACCAGGTTCAGGACCAGGTTCAGGGCAGATTCAGGACCAGGTTCAGGACCAGGTTCAGGACCAGGTTCAGGACAGATTCAGGACCAGGTTCAGGACCAGGTTCAGGACCAGGTTCAGGACAAAGTTCAGGACCAGGTTCAGGACAGAGTCAGGACCAGGTTCAGGACCAGGTTCAGGACAAAGTTCAGGACCAGGTTCAGGACAGATTCAGGACCAGGTTCAGGACAAAGTTCAGGACCAGGTTCAGGACAAGGTTCAGGACCAGGTTCCGGACCAGGTTACGGACAAAGTTCAGGACCAGGTTCAGGACTAGGTTCAGGACCAGGTTCCGGACCAGGTTACGGACAAAGTTCAGGACCAGGTTCAGGACTAGGTTCAGGACCAGGTTCAGGACTAGGTTCAGGACCAGGTTCAGGACAGATTCAGGACCAGGTTCAGGACCAGGTTCAGGACAGATTCAGGACCAGGTTCAGGACCAGGTTCAGGACCAGGTTCAGGACCAGGTTCAGGACCAGGTTCCGGACCAGGTTCAGGACAGATTCAGGACCAGGTTCAGGACCAGGTTCAGGACCAGGTTCAGGACAAAGTTCAGGACCAGGTTCAGGACCAAGTTCAGGACCAGGTTCAGGGCCAGGTTCAGGACCAGGTTCCGGACCAGGTTCCGGACCAGGTTCAGGACAGATTCAGGACCAGGTTCAGAAATAGGTTCAGGACCAGGTTCAGGACCAGGTTCAGGACAAAGTTCAGGACCAGGTTAAGGACCAGGTTCAGGACCAGGTTCAGGACTAGGTTCAGGACCAGGTTCCGGACCAGGTTCAGGACAAAGTTCAGGACCAGGTTCAGGACCAGGTTCAGGACTAGGTTCAGGACCAGGTTCAGGAACAGGTTCAGGACAAAGTTCAGGACCAGGTTCAGGACAAAGTTCAGGACCAGGTTCCGGACCAGGTTCCGGACCAGGTTCAGGACAAAGTTCAGGACCAGGTTCAGGACTAGGTTCAGGACCAGGTTCAGGACCAGGTTCAGGACAAAGTTCAGGACCAGGTTCAGGACAGATTGAGGACCAGGTTCAGGACCAGGTTCAGGACCAGGTTCCGGACCAGGTTCAGGACAAAGTTCAGGACCAGGTTCAGGACCAGGTTCAGGACCAGGTTCAGGACCAGGTTCAGGACCAGGTTCCGGACCAGGTTCAGGACAGATTCAGGACCAGGTTCAGGACTAGGTTCAGGACCAGGTTCAGGACCAGGTTCAGGACCAGGTTCAGGACAGATTCAGGACCAGGTTCAGGACCAGGTTCCGGACCAGGTTCCGGACAGATTCAGGACCAGGTTCAGGACCAGGTTCAGGACCAGGTTCCGGACCAGGTTCCGGACAGATTCAGGACCAGGTTCAGGACCAGGTTCAGGACAGATTGAGGACCAGGTTCAGGACCAGGTTCAGGACAGATTCGGGACCAGGTTCAGGACTAGGTTCAGGACCAGGTTCAGGACCAGGTTCAGGACAAAGTTCAGGACCAGGTTCAGGACAGATTCAGGACCAGGTTCAGGACTAGGTTCAGGACTAGGTTCAGGACCAGGTTCAGGACCAGGTTCAGGACCAGGTTCAGGACCAGGTTCAGGACAGATTCAGGACCAGGTTCAGGACCAGGTTCAGGACAGATTCAGGACCTGGTTCAGGACCAGGTTCAGGACTAGGTTCAGGACAGATTCAGGACCAGGTTCAGGACCAGGTTCAGGACCAAGTTCAGGACCAGGTTCAGGACCAGGTTCAGGATTAGGTTCAGGACCAGGTTCCGGACCAGGTTCAGGACTAGGTTCAGGACCAGGTTCCGGACCAGGTTCAGGACCAGGTTCAGGACAGATTCAGGACCAGGTTCAGGACCAGGTTCAGGACAGATTCAGGACCAGGTTCAGGACATATTCAGGACCAGGTTCAGGACTAGGTTCAGGACCAGGTTCCGGACCAGGTTCAGGACCAGGTTCAGGACCAGATTCAGGACCAGGTTCAGGACAGATTCAGGACCAGGTTCAGGACCAGGTTCAGGACAGATTCAGGACCAGGTTCAGGACATATTCAGGACCAGGTTCAGGACTAGGTTCAGGACCAGGTTCAGGACCAGGTTCAGGACAGATTCAGGACCAGGTTCAGGACAGATTCAGGACCAGGTTCAGGACCAGGTTCAGGACCAGGTTCAGGACCAGGTTCAGGACCAGGTTCAGGACCAGATTCAGGACCAGGTTCAGGACAGATTCAGGACCAGGTTCAGGACAGATTCAGGACCAGGTTCAGGACCAGGTTCAGGACAGATTCAGGACCAGGTTCAGGACATATTCAGGACCAGGTTCAGGACTAGGTTCAGGACCAGGTTCAGGACCAGGTTCAGGACCAGGTTCAGGACCAGATTCAGGACCAGGTTCAGGACCAGGTTCAGGACAGATTCAGGACCAGGTTCAGGACCAGGTTCAGGACCAGATTCAGGACCAGGTTCAGGACAGATTCAGGACCAGGTTCAGGACCAGGTTCAGGACCAGGTTCAGGGCAGATTCAGGACCAGGTTCAGGACCAGGTTCAGGACCAGGTTCAGGACAGATTCAGGACCAGGTTCAGGACCAGGTTCAGGACCAGGTTCAGGACCAGGTTCAGGACAAAGTTCAGGACCAGGTTCAGGACAGATTCAGGACCAGGTTCAGGACCAGGTTCAGGACAAAGTTCAGGACCAGGTTCAGGACAGATTCAGGACCAGGTTCAGGACAAAGTTCAGGACCAGGTTCAGGACAAGGTTCAGGACCAGGTTCAGGACAAGGTTCAGGACCAGGTTCCGGACCAGGTTACGGACAAAGTTCAGGACCAGGTTCAGGACTAGGTTCAGGACCAGGTTCAGGACCAGATTCAGGACCAGGTTCCGGACCAGCTTTAACCGGGACTCACCTGCCTGCTAAGCTAGCAGCTAACAGGCTAAGCGCTCAGAGCGGCTGCGCAGACCTGCAGACCTTGGTCTGGCTTCGGGATGTGGAGCAGAGTGTCCGCGGAGGCCGGGTCCGGGACCTGGACCAGACAGCCCGCGGAGGCCGGGACCGGGACCTGGACTCACCTCTCACAGCAGGATCCTCATCTCAGACGCGGTTAGCCTCCAGGCTGGTCTCCCGGACTGGACCCGGACTTCCTGCTGCCGAGTCTTCTTCTACGCTCCTGACGCAACCGAGGCGCTGACGTCACCGCCCCCTGCTGGACAGAGTCAGAAGTTCCAGCAGGTCCAGGGCGGATCAAAGAGCTGAGAAAAAAAACCCAGAGAACATTAAAAAAAAAAGATTAAAGATTAAAATGTTCACACCGTTCTCACACATTAAGCTGAACAAGGTTCCCACTCATTTCTTGAAGTTATTTTCCAGGACATTTTCAGGACGAATAAATCCCACCTCAAGCTTTTGGAGAAATTATTTTCTACAATTGTACCTGACCAACACATATTTAGCTTATTTATGTCTGTAGGTGACTTTAGTTATCTATAGCGGTGAGGGAAACATATTTAGCTTATATATGTCTGTAGGTGACTTTAGTTATCTATAGTGGTGAGGGAAACATATTTAGCTTATATATGTCTGTAGGTGACTTTAGTTATCTATAGTGGTGAGGGAAACATATTTAGCTTATATATGCCTGTAGGTGACTTTAGTTATCTATAGTGGTGAGGGGAACATATTTAGCTTATAAATGTCTGTAGGTGACTTTAGTTATCTATAGTGGTGAGGGGAACATATTTAGCTTATATATGCCTGTAGGTGACTTTAGTTATCTATAGCGGTGAGGGAAACATATTTAGCTTATATATGTCTGTAGGTGACTTTAGTTATCTATAGTGGTGAGGGAAACATATTTAGCTTATATATGTCTGTAGGTGACTTTAGTTATCTATAGTGGTGAGGGGAACATATTTAGCTTATATATGTCTGTAGGTGACTTTAGTTATCTATAGCGGTGAGGGGAACATATTTAGCTTATATATGCCTGTAGGTGACTTTAGTTATCTATAGCGGTGAGGGGAACATATTTAGCTTATATATGTCTGTAGGTGACTTTAGTTATCTATAGTGGTGAGGGGAACATATTTAGCTTATATATGTCTGTAGGTGACTTTAGTTATCTATAGTGGTGAGGGGAACATATTTAGCTTATATATGTCTGTAGGTGACTTTAGTTATCTATAGTGGTGAGGGGAACATATTTAGCTTATATATGTCTGTAGGTGACTTTAGTTATCTATAGTGGTGAGGGGAACATATTTAGCTTATAAATGTCTGTAGGTGACTTTAGTTATCTATAGTGGTGAGGGGAACATATTTAGCTTATATATGCCTGTAGGTGACTTTAGTTATCTATAGTGGTGAGGGGAACATATTTAGCTTATATATGTCTGTAGGTGACTTTAGTTATCTATAGCGGTGGGGGGAACATATTTAGCTTATATATGCCTGTAGATAACTTTAGTTATCTATAGTGGTGAGGGGAACATATTTAGCTTATATATGTCTGTAGGTAACTTTAGTTATCTATAGCGGTGAGGAACATATTTAGCTTATATATGCCTGTAGGTAACTTTAGTTATCTATAGTGGTGAGGGGAACATATTTAGCTTATATATGTCTGTAGGTGACTTTAGTTATCTATAGTGGTGAGGGGAACATATTTAGCTTATATATGTCTGTAGGTGACTAGTTATGTATAGCAGTGAGGGGAACATATTTAGCTTATATATGTCTGTAGGTGACTTTAGTTATCTATAGTGGTGAGGGGAACATATTTAGCTTATATATGTCTGTAGGTGACTTTAGTTATCTATAGTGGTGAGGGGAACATATTTAGCTTATATATGCCTGTAGGTAACTTTAGTTATCTATAGTGGTGAGGGGAACATATTTAGCTTATATATGTCTGTAGGTGACTTTAGTTATCTATAGTGATGAGGGGAACATATTTAGCTTATATATGCCTGTAGGTGACTTTAGTTATCCATAGTGATGAGGGGAACATATTTAGCTTATATATGTCTGTAGGTGACTTTAGTTATCTATAGTGGTGAGGGGAACATATTTAGCTTATATATGCCTGTAGGTAACTTTAGTTATCTATAGTGGTGAGGGGAACATATTTAGCTTATATATGTCTGTAGGTGACTTTAGTTATCTATAGCGGTGAGGGGAACATATTTAGCTTATATATGCCTGTAGGTGACTTTAGTTATCTATAGTGGTGAGGGGAACATATTTAGCTTATATATGTCTGTAGGTGACTTTATTTATCTATAGTGGTGAGGGGAACATATTTAGCTTATATATGCCTGTAGGTGACTTTAGTTATCTATAGTGGTGAGGGGAACATATTTAGCTTATATATGTCTGTAGGTGACTTTAGTTATCTATAGCGGTGAGGGGAACATATTTAGCTTATATATGCCTGTAGGTGACTAGTTATGTATAGTGGTGAGGGGAACATATTTAGCTTATATATGTCTGTAGGTGACTTTAGTTATCTATAGTGGTGAGGGGAACATATTTAGCTTATATATGTCTGTAGGTGACTTTAGTTATCTATAGTGGTGAGGGGAACATATTTATCTTATATATGTCTGTAGGTGACTTTAGTTATCTATAGTGGTGAGGGGAACATATTTAGCTTATATATGTCTGTAGGTGACTTTAGTTATCTATAGCGGTGAGGGGAACATATTTAGCTTATATATGCCTGTAGGTAACTTTAGTTATCTATAGTGGTGAGGGGAACATATTTAGCTTATATATGTCTGTAGGTAACTTTAGTTATCTATAGTGGTGAGGGGAACATATTTAGCTTATTTATGTCTGTAGGTGACTAGTTATGTATAGCGGGGGGGAACATATTTAGCTTATATATGTCTGTAGGTGACTTTAGTTATCTATAGTGGTGAGGGGAACATATTTAGCTTATATATGTCTGTAGGTGACTTTAGTTATCTATAGTGGTGAGGGGAACATATTTAGCTTATATATGTCTGTAGGTGACTTTAGTTATCTATAGTGGTGAGGGGAACATATTTAGCTTATATATGTCTGTAGGTGACTTTAGTTATCTATAGTGGTGAGGGGAACATATTTAGCTTATATATGCCTGTAGGTGACTTTAGTTATCTATAGTGGTGAGGGGAACATATTTAGCTTATATATGTCTGTAGGTGACTTTAGTTATCTATAGTGGTGAGGGGAACATATTTAGCTTATATATGTCTGTAGGTGACTTTAGTTATCTATAGTGGTGAGGGGAACATATTTAGCTTATATATGTCTGTAGGTGACTTTAGTTATCTATAGTGGTGAGGGGAACATATTTAGCTTATATATGTCTGTAGGTGACTTTAGTTATCTATAGTGGTGAGGGGAACATATTTAGCTTATATATGTCTGTAGGTGACTTTAGTTATCTATAGTGGTGAGGGGAACATATTTAGCTTATATATGCCTGTAGGTGACTTTAGTTATCTATAGTGGTGAGGGGAACATATTTAGCTTATATATGTCTGTAGGTGACTTTAGTTATCTATAGTGGTGAGGGGAACATATTTAGCTTATATATGCCTGTAGGTGACTTTAGTTATCTATAGTGGTGAGGGGAACATATTTAGCTTATATATGTCTGTAGGTGACTTTAGTTATCTATAGTGGTGAGGGGAACATATTTAGCTTATATATGTCTGTAGGTGACTTTAGTTATCTATAGTGGTGAGGGGAACATATTTAGCTTATATATGCCTGTAGGTGACTTTAGTTATCTATAGTGGTGAGGGGAACATATTTAGCTTATATATGTCTGTAGGTGACTTTAGTTATCTATAGTGGTGAGGGGAACATATTTAGCTTATATATGTCTGTAGGTGACTTTAGTTATCTATAGTGGTGAGGGGAACATATTTAGCTTATATATGCCTGTAGGTGACTTTAGTTATCTATAGTGGTGAGGGGAACATATTTAGCTTATATATGTCTGTAGGTGACTTTAGTTATCTATAGTGGTGAGGGGAACATATTTAGCTTATATATGTCTGTAGGTGACTTTAGTTATCTATAGTGGTGAGGGGAACATATTTAGCTTATATATGTCTGTAGGTGACTTTAGTTATCTATAGTGGTGAGGGGAACATATTTAGCTTATATATGTCTGTAGGTGACTTTAGTTATCTATAGTGGTGAGGGGAACATATTTAGCTTATATATGTCTGTAGGTGACTTTAGTTATCTATAGTGGTGAGGGGAACATATTTAGCTTATATATGTCTGTAGGTGACTTTAGTTATCTATAGCGGTGAGGGGAACATATTTAGCTTATATATGCCTGTAGGTGACTTTAGTTATCTATAGTGGTGAGGGGAACATATTTAGCTTATATATGCCTGTAGGTGACTTTAGTTATCTATAGTGGTGAGGGGAACATATTTAGCTTATATATGTCTGTAGGTGACTTTAGTTATCTATAGTGGTGAGGGGAACATATTTAGCTTATATATGCCTGTAGGTGACTTTAGTTATCTATAGTGGTGAGGGGAACATATTTAGCTTATATATGCCTGTAGGTGACTTTAGTTATCTATAGTGGTGAGGGGAACATATTTAGCTTATATATGTCTGTAGGTGACTTTAGTTATCTATAGTGATGAGGGGAACATATTTAGCTTATATATGTCTGTAGGTGACTTTAGTTATCTATAGTGATGAGGGGAACATATTTAGCTTATATATGTCTGTAGGTGACTTTAGTTATCTATAGTGGTGAGGGGAACATATTTAGCTTATATATGCCTGTAGGTGACTTTAGTTATCTATAGTGGTGAGGGGAACATATTTAGCTTATATATGTCTGTAGGTGACTTTAGTTATCTATAGCGGTGAGGGGAACATATTTAGCTTATATATGCCTGTAGGTGACTTTAGTTATCTATAGTGGTGAGGGGAACATATTTAGCTTATATATGTCTGTAGGTGACTTTAGTTATCTATAGTGGTGAGGGGAACATATTTAGCTTATATATGTCTGTAGGTGACTTTAGTTATCTATAGTGGTGAGGGGAACATATTTAGCTTATATATGCCTGTAGGTGACTTTAGTTATCTATAGTGGTGAGGGAAACATGTTTAGCTTATATATGCCTGTAGGTGACTTTAGTTATCTATAGTGGTGAGGGGAACATATTTAGCTTATATATGTCTGTAGGTAACTTTAGTTATCTATAGTGATGAGGGGAACATATTTAGCTTATATATGCCTGTAGGTGACTTTAGTTATCTATAGTGGTGAGGGGAACATATTTAGCTTATATATGTCTGTAGGTGACTTTAGTTATCTATAGTGGTGAGGGGAACATATTTAGCTTATATATGTCTGTAGGTGACTTTAGTTATCTATAGTGGTGAGGGGAACATATTTAGCTTATATATGCCTGTAGGTGACTTTAGTTATCTATAGTGGTGAGGGGAACATATTTAGCTTATATATGTCTGTAGGTGACTTTAGTTATCTATAGTGGTGAGGGGAACATATTTAGCTTATATATGTCTGTAGGTGACTTTAGTTATCTATAGTGGTGAGGGGAACATATTTAGCTTATATATGTCTGTAGGTGACTTTAGTTATCTATAGTGGTGAGGGGAACATATTTAGCTTATATATGCCTGTAGGTGACTTTAGTTATCTATAGTGGTGAGGGGAACATATTTAGCTTATATATGTCTGTAGGTGACTTTAGTTATCTATAGTGGTGAGGGGAACATATTTCGCTTATATATGCCTGTAGGTGACTTTAGTTATCTATAGTGGTGAGGGGAACATATTTAGCTTATATATGTCTGTAGGTGACTTTAGTTATCTATAGTGGTGAGGGGAACATATTTAGCTTATATATGCCTGTAGGTGACTTTAGTTATCTATAGTGGTGAGGGGAACATATTTAGCTTATATATGTCTGTAGGTGACTTTAGTTATCTATAGTGGTGAGGGGAACATATTTAGCTTATATATGCCTGTAGGTGACTTTAGTTATCTATAGTGATGAGGGGAACATATTTAGCTTATAAATGTCTGTAGGTGACTTTAGTTATCTATAGTGGTGAGGGGAACATATTTAGCTTATATATGCCTGTAGGTGACTTTAGTTATCTATAGTGGTGAGGGGAACATATTTAGCTTATATATGTCTGTAGGTGACTTTAGTTATCTATAGTGATGAGGGGAACATATTTAGCTTATAAATGTCTGTAGGTGACTTTAGTTATCTATAGTGGTGAGGGGAACATATTTAGTTTATATATGCCTGTAGGTGACTTTAGTTATCTATAGTGGTGAGGGGAACATATTTAGCTTATATATGTCTGTAGGTGACTTTAGTTATCTATAGTGGTGAGGGGAACATATTTAGCTTATATATGTCTGTAGGTGACTATAGTTATCTATAGTGGTGAGGGGAACATATTTAGCTTATATATGTCTGTAGGTGACTTTAGTTATCTATAGTGATGAGGGGAACATATTTAGCTTATATATGTCTGTAGGTGACTTTAGTTATCTATAGTGGTGAGGGGAACATATTTAGCTTATATATGTCTGTAGGTGACTTATATATGCCTGTAGGTGACTTTAGTTATGTATAGTGGTGAGGGGAACATATTTAGCTTATATATGCCTGTAGGTGACTTTAGTTATCTATAGTGGTGAGGGGAACATATTTAGCTTATATATGTCTGTAGGTGACTTTAGTTATCTATAGTGGTGAGGGGAACATATTTAGCTTATATATGCCTGTAGGTGACTTTAGTTATCTATAGTGGTGAGGGAAACATATTTAGCTTATATATGTCTGTAGGTGACTTTAGTTATCTATAGTGGTGAGGGGAACATATTTAGTTTATATATGTCTGTAGGTGACTTTAGTTATCTATAGTGGTGAGGGGAACATATTTAGCTTATATATGTCTGTAGGTAACTTTAGTTATCTATAGTGGTGAGGGGAACATATTTAGCTTATATATGTCTGTAGGTAACTTTAGTTATCTATAGTGGTGAGGGGAACATATTTAGCTTATATATGCCTGTAGGTGACTTTAGTTATCTATAGTGGTGAGGGGAACATATTTAGCTTATATATGCCTGTAGGTGACTTTAGTTATCTATAGCGGTGAGGGGAACATATTTAGCTTATATATGTCTGTAGGTGACTTTAGTTATCTATAGCGGTGAGGGAAACATATTTAGCTTATATATGTCTGTAGGTGACTTTAGTTATCTATAGTGGTGAGGGGAACATATTTAGCTTATATATGCCTGTAGGTGACTTTAGTTATCTATAGTGGTGAGGGGAACATATTTAGCTTATATATGCCTGTAGGTGACTTTAGTTATCTATAGCGGTGAGGGGAACATATTTAGCTTATATATGTCTGTAGGTGACTTTAGTTATCTATAGCGGTGAGGGGAACATATTTAGCTTATATATGTCTGTAGGTGACTTTAGTTATCTATAGTGGTGAGGGGAACATATTTAGCTTATATATGTCTGTAGGTGACTTTAGTTATCTATAGTGGTGAGGGGAACATATTTAGTTTATATATGTCTGTAGGTGACTTTAGTTATCTATAGTGGTGAGGGGAACATATTTAGCTTATATATGCCTGTAGGTGACTTTAGTTATCTATAGTGGTGAGGGAAACATATTTAGTATATATATGTCTGTAGGTGACTTTAGTTATCTATAGCGGTGAGGGGAACATATTTAGCTTATATATGCCTGTAGGTGACTTTAGTTATCTATAGTGGTGAGGGGAACATATTTAGCTTATATATGTCTGTAGGTGACTTTAGTTATCTATAGTGGTGAGGGGAACATATTTAGTTTATATATGTCTGTAGGTGACTTTAGTTATCTATAGTGGTGAGGGGAACATATTTAGTTTATATATGTCTGTAGGTGACTTTAGTTATCTATAGTGGTGAGGGGAACATATTTAGCTTATATATGCCTGTAGGTGACTTTAGTTACGTATAGCGGTGAGGGTTACAGGATATTACAACTTTTAGAAGATGGTTAACTACCTAAAAGCATTAGTTTATGGTAGCTCTGAATGTTGAATTCTTTTGGCTTCATGACATTTCATTTAAAATCCCATTAGGAAAAAGAACATTTGTTGTTATATGAACAAATCTGGTGCAAAAAAATAATCAGTTACTGAATCTTAATTGCTGGGAATTGGATAATTGGACCATGAGTGACTTTTGAATTTTCCTCACAAATGGAAAATAGAGCAGATTGTGACTGCAGTCAGCAGTGGTGGACAGCAGCAGGCAGGAACCAGACCAGCAACCTCCAGGTACAATTTCTTTATAAACCAAACATGCAGGTGATGCTTTTACATGTATTTATGCTTTACTCACGATAATCAGAATGAAATTAACTTTGCAGGTGTCGCTCATTTAAAGTGTTCATGTCGTTCACTGCTATGGTTTACACATCAGTGTAATTTCTAACTTGTCTGGTACCCGTTAGAGTAAAAATGGGATTCGTTTAGAGTTAAGGTGGACAGTTTTATTTGACATGTTTGGTCCTTCAGCACAAGTAAAACTGGAAACTCAACGTGTTCTTTCTCACAACAGAGAAAACACTTCAATTATGTTGAAGTTGTTATTGTTCTGATGTTCTCTCTCCTACAGAAGTACTTAACCTGAAAATAAATGTACACACTCAAAAATACAGGAACGAGACAGGAACGTTTCTGTACCTGGAAATTTTCTTGGAACTTTCAAAAACCACGTCAGAGACTTGGAATCAGCCTCATATCGTTCTTGCTTCACATCAGAGTCCCAAATTCAGCTCTATTCTTCTCACTGCATTTTGTATTTGTTGTATTATTGGTGTTTATTGTGCAACTTTTACTGTTTGTTTTATTGTTGAAACTTAATGTTTGAAGCTGCTGTCTCGGCCAGGCTTCCCTTATAAAACAGATCAATGGGACCGACCTGGTTAAATAAAAAATAAGAAACCTGCAGGTACGTTTGTTACAAATATTCTCTCTAAAGTACAATATTGGTCTTTATGAGGCCAGAAGTACCTTTATACTATGAAAAAGGCTCCAAAGTAATATAAAGTACACATTTGTACCATTCCAACCCTAAGGGTACCTGCAGCATTGAAACATGCGTGTAGCTTGTACAATAACTATAAATAGCAGTACTTCTAAACAGTAGTATAATTATAGTTATTATATTATGATTTTCATAATAATCATAGTAATAATTATATGTATAATTATATATGTGTTTGGCCTAATATTTCTATAATAATTATTCATTTATTATTAGCATCTTTGATTGTTGTCATAATCTCTATTTTATTGACTTTTATTCATCATCTTTGATCGGTTTAATTGTACTTTATTACGTCATACAGCTTGATAAGGTGATCAGGTACAAGCACATTCTGCTTCGGGCCCCCAAATTCCTTGAGACGGTCCTGGTCGCGGGTCTCCGGACTTCAGACCGGGATCAGGGTTTCTGCCGCCGGACCAGCAGGGGGCGGTCACCAGACCTGGACCCAGTCCCGTCTAACCTGATCAGGTTCCCTGAACCTGGTCCCTGGACCCAGGTCTGGACCCTGATAACAGCCTGTTTCTCAGGACCAGATGGAGGAGGTCCAGGTCGGGACACCATATGCGGGTCTGACAGTCACGTGACCCATAAAGAAACAGATTCAGGTTCAGGAGAGAAAAACTTTATTCAAAATAAAAATGAAAACAAGCACGCGCGCACCCCGAACTGATCAGGTCTGGGATCGTTCCGGACTCCCGCAGGACCTGATGAGGTCTGGGATCGTTCCGGACTCCCGCAGGACCTGATGAGGTCTGGGATCGTTCCGGACTCCTGCAGGACCTGATCAGGTCTGGGATCGTTCCGGACTCCTGCAGGTCCTGATCAGGTCTGGGATCGTTCCGGACTCCTGCAGGACCTGATCAGGTCTGGGATCGTTCCGGACTCCTGCAGGATCTGATCAGGTCTGGGATCGTTCCGGACTCCTGCAGGACCTGATCAGGTCTGGGATCGTTCCGGACTCCTGCAGGACCTGATCAGGTCTGGGATCGTTCCGGACTCCTGCAGGACCTGATCAGGTCTGGGGTCGTTCCGGACTCCTGCAGGACCTGATCAGGTCTGGGATCGTTCCGGACTCCTGCAGGATCCTGATCAGGTCTGGGATCCATCCTCCGGACTCCTGCAGGACCTGATCAGGTCTGGGATCGTTCCGGACTCCTGCAGGTCCTGATCAGGTCTGGGATCCATCCTCCGGGCCCCTGCAGGGCGCCAGGCCCGGGCCGGTGCGCTGTCGGCGGGCAGACTGCCATGTGGACGCGGGCCTGAGTGGTGCGGGATGCGGGTTTCGTGCCGTCCCCGAGTCCCCATCAGGCCTCCTCACCGCCTCCGGTGTTCCCTCTCGGGTCTCGGAGCAGCCGGCCCACCGCCCTCCTCTGCCGGCTCCCCGGTCCCGCAGCGCCCCGCCGGCACGTCTGGACCGGGACCAGGGAGAGCAGCGGGCGGGTCCGGGGGTGAGGACGCGGCGCCGTCTCCAGCGGCTCCGGCTGATGCTGTGACCGCTGTCTCTGGTTTCATCCTCCGCCTTTGTCCTCATGTTTTCCCCCGGAGTTCCTCCCCCTGCGGCGCTGGGCGGAGTTTCATACCGGACTAGACGCTCCTTTTGTCGGATTCGTTTCGACCTGACTCCCCGGGGTTGACGGCAGAAAAAGACGCACTTTTAAAGTCCCAAATCACCGCAAACGAGCTCGGTGCTGTTCGGTAACGACCCGGGTCTCCATCCGAACCGGCAGGTGAGTGTTCGGTTCTGATTTTCGGCGCATTTCTGGGCTTTTCTGCGCGTTTGTCCCCGACTGCTCCGAACATTCATGGCGGCTTCACGGTGAAGGCTTGTGGGCAGCAGCTGCTCGTCGCGCCCGCTCAGCCGCCAAATGTCCGCAATCTGCGGCGAGCAGCGGAAATTCTGCACCAGAAACGCACCTCGAAGCTTTAGCGGAGATTTTAGCGCAAATTTAAACGCGTTTTAGCGACGTTTTTTCTCATTTTAGCGGTTTTGCTGAATAATACGATTATCGGCTCCACGTGCTAAAGCTCGCGGCGGTTCTGGGTCCGGAGGTCCAGGTAGGCCAGCTGGTCCAGGTGGTCCGGCTGGACCTGGTCCTCCCCCCCCCCCCGTGGATCAAACTTTCCCGGATTCGGGCTCGGTCTCCCTGCGCGCGCCAGCGGAGGCGACGTGCTGACTCCTGCCGGAGGACGGGCGCCATTACCGGGCAGCGGGAGCACGACGGCCCGCTGGGGAACGGACCCCGGAGACGGCGCGAGCTCACGGCCTCCCGGTCCCGGTTCTCCAACGAACCGGTCCCGGTCTGCAGCGAAGACCCGGACCGCGGACTTGTCTGGGTTCTGGTCCAGACGCAGCGGTTCTGGTTCAGCTGGGGCGAGAAGCCGCTGAGCGCGAGACTGCTCTCTGCCGCCCTCCGCGTTCAGTCCGGGACCAGCAGACCAGGACCCGGAGACCAGCAGACCAGGACCAGCAGACCCGGAGACCAGGAGACCCGGAGACCAGCAGACCCGGAGACCAGCAGACCCGGAGACCAGGAGACCCGGAGACCAGCAGACCCGGAGACCAGCAGACCGGGAGACCTGGAGACCGGGAGACCAGCAGACCCGGAGACCAGCAGACCCGGAGACCAGCAGACCAGGACCAGCAGACCCGGAGACCAGCAGACCCGGAGACCAGGACCTGCAGACCGGGAGACCTGGAGACCGGGAGACCAGCAGACCCGGAGACCAGGACCAGCAGACCCGGAGACCAGGACCTGCAGACCGGGAGACCTGGAGACCGGGAGACCAGCAGACCAGGACCAGCAGACCCGGAGACCAGCAGACCCGGAGACCAGGACCAGCAGACCCGGAGACCAGGACCAGCAGACCCGGAGACCTGGAGACCAGCAGACCCGGAGACCAGCAGACCAGGACCAGCAGACCCGGAGACCTGGAGACCAGCAGACCAGGACCAGCAGACCCAGACCAGCAGACCCGGACCTGCAGACCAGGACCTGCAGACCCGGAGACCTGGAGACCTGGAGACCAGCAGACCCGGACCTGCAGACCAGGACCTGCAGACCCGGAGACCTGGAGACCTGGAGACCAGCAGACCAGGACCAGCAGACCCGGAGACCTGGAGACCCGGAGACCAGCAGACCAGGACCAGCAGACCCGGAGACCAGCAGACCTGGAGACCTGCAGATCTGCAGACCTGGAGACCTGGAGACCCGGAGACCTGCAGACCAGCAGACCAGGACCAGCAGATCCGGAGACCTGGAGACCCGGAGACCAGCAGACCCGGAGACCCGGAGACCTGGAGACCCGGAGACCTGCAGACCAGCAGACCCGGAGACCTGCAGACCAGCAGACCCGGAGACCAGCAGACCAGGACCAGCAGACCCGGAGACCAGCAGACCTGGAGACCTGCAGATCTGCAGACCTGGAGACCTGGAGACCCGGAGACCTGCAGACCAGCAGACCAGGACCAGCAGATCCGGAGACCTGGAGACCCGGAGACCAGCAGACCCGGAGACCCGGAGACCTGGAGACCCGGAGACCTGCAGACCAGCAGACCCGGAGACCTGCAGACCAGCAGACCCGGAGACCAGCAGACCAGGACCAGCAGACCCGGAGACCAGCAGACCAGAGACCCGGAGACCTGGAGACCTGCAGACCAGCAGACCCGGAGACCTGCAGACCAGCAGACCCGGAGACCTGGAGACCAGCAGACCAAAGACCTGGAGACCTGCAGACCAGCAGACCAGGACCAGCAGACCCGGAGACCTGGAGACCAGCAGACCTGGAGACCAGCAGACCCGGAGACCCGGAGACCTGGAGACCTGCAGACCAGCAGACCCGGAGACCTGGAGACCAGCAGACCAAAGACCCGGAGACCTGCAGACCCGGAGACCAGAACCAGCAGACCCGGAGACCTGCAGACCAGCAGACCTGGAGACCTGGAGACCAGCAGACCCGGAGACCTGCAGACCAGCAGACCCGGGGACCTGGAGACCAGCAGACCCTGAGACCAGAACCAGCAGACCCGGAGACCTGCAGACCCGGAGACCAGCAGACCAGGACCAGCAGACCTGGAGACCAGGAGACCAGAACCAGCAGACCCGGAGACCTGCAGACCAGGACCAGCAGACCCGGAGACCTGCAGACCCGGAGACCAGAACCTGCAGACCTGGAGACCAGGAGACCAGAACCAGCAGACCCGGAGACCAGGACCAGCAGACCAGGAGACCTGCAGACCAGGAGACCTGGAGACCAGAACCAGCAGACCTGGAGACCTGGAGACCCGGAGACCCGGAGACCTGGAGACCAGAACCAGCAGACCTGGAGACCCGGAGACCAGCAGACCAGGAGACCTGGAGACCAGAACCAGCAGACCCGGAGACCTGCAGACCCGGAGACCAGAACCAGCAGACCCGGAGACCTGCAGACCCGGAGACCAGCAGACCCGGAGACCCGCAGACCCGGAGACCTGGAGACCAGGACCAGCAGACCAGGAGACCTGGAGACCAGCAGACCCGGAGACCCGCAGACCCGTAGACCTGGAGACCCGGAGACCCGCAGACCCGGAGACCTGGAGACCAGGACCAGCAGACCCGGAGACCTGGAGACCAGAACCAGCAGACCTGGAGACCTGGAGACCAGAACCAGCAGACCCGGACCAGCAGACCCGGAGACCTGGAGACCAGAACCAGCAGACCCGGAGACCTGGAGACCTGCAGACCAGGACCAGCAGACCCGGACCAGCAGACCCGGAGACCTGCAGACCCGGAGACCTGCAGACCTGGAGACCAGCAGACCCGGAGACCTGCAGACCAGGACCAGCAGACCCGGACCTGCAGACCCGGAGATCAGCACACCAGAACCAACATCCTCCTGAAAAGGGGATTCAGGAACCTGGACCTCCTGGATCGTTTCCAGTTACACCCTCCACCCAGATTATGTGATCCAGATCCACCTGGACCGATGCTGGGACCGGATCTGGGACCGGATCTGAGAGTGGGACTGGTTTCTGTGGAGGGTTCTGGATGGGGCCGTGCAATGTGGACCAAAAGTCAAATCTCGGTATATTTAGGCTGAATATCGGGAAACGATATATATCGCGATATTTTTATGCAGTGAGAGCAAATATTTTATCGTGGTCAGAACCAAATATGACGTCACAAGTTTAAACGCGGATGAAACGACGCTGAGCTGCTGAAAGAAGGATGAATAACAGAGATACTGCATGATGCTGTACGTGATAACGCGCAGATGTAAGTACGAACCATGACACACAAATGTGACGGACCCTGGTGAGGTTCGCATTTATACACAAAGACAAAAAAACAAACATTGAATCCAAATCTGGAAATGTGCGATTTGCTCCGATTCACGTCTCATTTAAAATATATCGATAAATCGCCCAGACCTGGTTCTGGATCTGCCGTACGTTCCTCACTTCTGTCTCTGGAAGGAAAGTCACCTGTCTTTATTGCTTCCAGGTGGTAGCCATGGTAACCACGGTTCCAGAGGGGGGGTCTAGGTTGGGGGCGGGGTCAGACTGATGCGTCTCTGTGTGTGCAGAGGACGGAGGGGGTGGAGTCAGCTCCGCCAGCATGAACGGCAGCAGCAGCGGCGGTGGCGCGGCTCAGAGCTCCAGGATCAAGACCGAAGCAGGTGAGGGGGGGTCCGGGGAGGTCCAGGAGGGTCTGGGAAGGTGTGGGGGAGGGTCTAGGGAGTCTGGGAGGGTCCAGGGAGGTCAGGGAGAGTCTAGGGAGGTCTGGGTATGTGTTGGGGAGGGTCTAGAGAGGTCTGTGATGGTCTGGGGAGTCTGGGAAGGTGTGGGGGAGGGTCTAGGGAGGTCTGGGGGAGGTCTGGGAGAGTCTGATAAGTTGTGGGGGAGGGGTCTAGAGAGGTCTGGGGGAGTCTGGGAAGGTGTGGGGGAGTCTGGAAAGGTGTAGGGAGGGTCTAGGGAGGTCAGGGAGGGTCTGGGGGAGGTCGGGGAGGGTCTGGGGGAGTCTGGTGAGGTACTGGGGGTCTATGGAGGTCTGGGAGGCTCTGGGGGACTCTGGGAAGGTGTAGGGAGGGTCTGGGGGAGGTCGGGGAAGGTCTGGGGGGAGTCTGGGAAGGTGTAGGGAGGGTCTAGGGAGGTCTGGGAGGCTCTGGGGGAGTCTGGGAAGGTGTAGGGGAGGGTCTAGGGAGGCTCTGGGGGAGTCTGGGAAGGTGTAGGGAGGGTCTAGGGAGGTCTGGGGAGGGTCTGGGGGAGTCTGGGAAGGTGTAGGGAGGGTCTAGGGAGGTCTGGGGGAGTCTGGGAAGGTGTAGGGGGAGGGTCTAGGGGAGTCTGGGAAGGTGTAGGGAGGGTCTAGGGAGGTCTGGGGGAGTCTGGGAAGGTGTAGGGAGGGTCTAGGGAGGTCTGGGAGGGTCTGGGGGAGTCTGGGAAGGTGTAGGGAGGGTCTAGGGAGGTCTGGGGAGGTCTGGGAAGGTGTAGGGAGGGTCTAGGGAGGTCTGGGGAGGGTCTGGGGGAGTCTGGGAAGGTGTAGGGAGGGTCTAGGGAGGTCTGGGGGGAGTCTGGGAAGGTGTAGGGAGGGTCTAGGGAGGTCTGGGGGAGGTCTGGGAGGGTCTGGCGGAGTCTGGGAAGGTGTAGGGAGATCTGGGAGGTCCGTGATGCGGCTCTGTCCTGACTGTGTCTCTGTCCACAGACGACTGGACCAAGGAGGACTGCCTGACTCTGCTGGAGCGGATCCGCTCCCTGCTGCCAGATGGAGACGCCATGAAGTACAAAACCACCGAGTCCCACTTCGACTGGGACAAGGTTGGCTTTGCCGGCTTCACTGGAGACATGTGCCGGCAGAAATGGCAGAAGGTCTCCACCGAGGTAACCAGAAAAGCTGGCCTGCTAACACCGTGTTAACTTTTCATTGAAGTACGCCCGGACACTTTAGTGGACGGCCCGTCCACTAAAGTGTCCGGGCTCAGCCGCAGATTCCACTGCTACACTCTGCAGCTGCATTTGGGTCATAAATTAGCATAAATAATTGCTTTGGGACATTTCAGAATAGTTCTGGATTCAGGACGTGTTCCATTGTGATGGATTTGATCATGAATTGGTACGCTCCTGTTGGAAAAGTTCTTGTTATGATGATCTCGGTAAACAGCTGTGAGACTTTTAAAATATAGCAGCTGGAAGAAGCGGAGCTCATGCAAGGGGCGGGGCTTAAAAGTTCCACCAATCACCAAACATCTACGTATTTCAGTTCCTATAGAACCCTGAAAAAACCCTGCCTCTGGAGTAGGAGCTAAGAAGGTTCTAGGAACTGAGGACCGAGGTTCCTGGTTCCTATGTGTCTGAATGCACAAAAAACAGCCTGGTCTAAACCTGATCTGAACCTGGTCTAAACCTGATCAGAACCTGATCAGAACCTGGTCTAAACCTGATCTAAACCTGATCTGAACCTGGTCTAAACCTGATCTGAACCTGGTCTAAACCTGATCAGAACCTGATCTAAACCTGATCTGAACCTGGTCTAAACCTGATCAGAACCTGGTCCAAACGGTCTAAACCTGATCAGAACCTGGTCTAAACCTGATCTGAACCTGGTCTAAACCTGATCAGAACCTGGTCTAAACCTGATCTGAACCTGGTCTAAAACTGATCTGAACCTGGTCTAAACCTGATCTGAATCTGGTCTAAACCTGATCTGAACCTGGTCTCAACCTGATCTGAACCTGGTCTAAACCTGATCTGGACGTGGTCTAAACCTGATCAGAACCTGGTCTAAACCTGATCAGAACCTGGTCTAAACCTGATCTGAACCTGGTCTAAACCTGATCTGAAGCCTGGTCTAAATCTGGTCTAAACCTGATCTGAACCTGATCAGAACCTGGTCTAAACCTGATCTGAACCTGATCAGAACCTGGTCTAAACCTGATCTAAACCTGGTCTAAACCTGATCTGAACCTGGTCTAAACCTGATCAGAACCTGGTCTAAACCTGATCTAAACCTGGTCTAAACCTGATCTGAACCTGGTCTAAATCTGGTCTAAACCTGATCTGATCTTAACCTGATCAGAATCTGATCTAAACCTGATCTAAATCTCGATCTAAACCTGGTCTAAACCTGATCTAAACCTGGTCTAAACCTGATCTAAACCTGGTCTAAACCTGATCAGAACCTGATCTAAACCTGATCTAAACCTGATCTAAATCTGGTCTAAACCTGATCAGAACCTGGTCTAAACCTGATCTGAACCTGGTCTAAACCTGATCTGAACCTGGTCTAAATCTGGTCTAAACCTGATCTGAACCTGGTCTAAACCTGATCTGAACCTGGTCTAAACCTGATCTGAACCTGGTCTAAATCTGGTCTAAACCTGATCAGAACCTGGTCTAAACCTGATCTGCACCTGGTCTAAACCTGATCTGAACCTGGTCTAAACCTGATCAGAACCTGGTCTAAACCTGATCTGAACCTGGTCTAAACCTGATCTGAACCTGGTCTAAACCTGATCTAAACCTGGTCTAAATCTGGTCTTAACCTGATCAGAACCTGGTCTAAACCTGATCTGCACCTGGTCTAAACCTGATCTGCACCTGGTCTAAACCTGATCTGAACCTGGTCTAAACCTGATCTGAACCTGGTCTAAATCTGATCTGAACCTGGTCTAAATCTGGTCTAAACCTGATCTGAACCTGGTCTAAACCTGATCTGAACCTGGTCTAAACCTGATCTAAACCTGGTCTAAACCTGATCTAAACCTGGTCTAAACCTGATCTGAACCTGGTCTAAACCTGATCTGAACCTAGTCTAAATCTGGTCTAAACCTGATCTAAACCTGGTCTAAACCTGATCTGAACCTGGTCTAAATCTGGTCTAACCCTTGATCTAAACCTGGTCTAAACCTGATCTAAACCTGATCTGAACCTGGTCTAAACCTGATCTGAACCTGGTCTAAACCTGATCTGAACCTGGTCTAAACCTGATCTGAACCTGATCTAAACCTGATCTGAACCTGGTCTAAACCTGATCTAAACCTGATCTGAACCTGGTCTAAACCTGATCAGAACCTGGTCTAAACCTGACCTAAACCTGATCTGAACCTGGTCTAAACCTGATCTGAACCTGGTCTAAACCTGATCTGAACCTGGTCTAAACCTGATCAGAACCTGGTCTAAACCTGATCTGCACCTGGTCTAAACCTGATCTAAACCTGGTCTTAGCCTGATTTAACCTTGTCCAAACCTGATCCAAACTTGGTCTAAATCTGGTCTGAACCTGATCTAAATCCTGGCTTAAACCTGATCTAAGCCTTGTCTGAATCTGGTCTTAACCTGATCCAAATCTGATCTAAACCTGGTCCAAACCTTCGTTAAACCTGGTCTAAACTTGAACTTAATCTTGTCTAAACCTGATCTAAGCCTTATTTACGCCTGTTCTAAACCTTGTTCAAACCTGATCTAAACCTGATCTTAATCTTGTCTAAATCTGATCTAAGCCTTATTTACGCTTGATCTAAACCTTGTCCAAACCTGATCTAAACCTGATCTTAATCTTGTCTAAACCTGATCTAAGCCTTATTTACGCTTGATCTAAACCTTGTCCAAACCTGATCTAAACCTGATCTTAATCTTGTCTAAATCTGATCTAAGCCTTATTTACGCTTGATCTAAACCTTGTCCAAACCTGATCTAAACATGATCTTAATCTTGGGTAAATCTGATCTAAGCATTGTTTAAACCTGATCTAAACCTGGTCTAAACCTGATCTGAACCTGGTCTAAACCTGATCTAAGTCTGGTCTAAACCTGATCTAATCCTTGTCTGAATCTGGTGTTAACCTGTTCTAAATCTTGACTAAACATGTTCTAAACCTGGTCCAAACCTTCTTTAAACCTGGTTTAAACTTAATCCAAATCTCGTCTAAATCTGATCTAAGCCTTGTTTAAACCTGGTCTAAACCTGATCTAAACCTGGTCTAAACCTGATCCAAACCTGGTCTAAATCTGGTCTAAATCTGATCTATACCTGATCTAAACCTGGTCTAAACTTTCTTTAAACCTGGTCTAAACCTGGTCCGAACCTGAGCTAAATGTGGTCTAAACCTGATCTAAACCTGGTCTAAACTTTCTTTAATCCTGGTCTAAACCTGATCTTAATCTTGTCTAAACCTGATCTAAGCCTTGTTTAAACCTGATCTAAACCTGGTCTAAACCTGATCTGAACCTGGTCTAAATCTGGCCTAAATCTTATCTAAACCTGGTCTAAACCTGATCCAAACCTGGTCTAAATCTGGTCTAAATTTGATCTAAACCTGGTTTAAACCTGGTCTAAATGTGATCTAAACCTGGTCTGAACTTGATCTAAACCAGGTCTAAACCTTCTTTAAACCTGGTCTAAACCTGATCTTCACTTAATCTAAGCCTTGTTTAAACCTGATCTAAACCTGGTCTTAGCCTGATTTAACCTTGTCCAAATCTGACCTAAACTTGGTCTTAATCTGGTCTGAACCTGATCTAAATCCGGCTTAAACCTGATCTAAGCCTTGTCTGAATCTGGTCTTAACCTGATCCAAATCTGATCTAAACCTTGTCCAAACCTTCTTTAAACCTGTTCTAAACTTGATCTAAATCTCGTCTAAACCTGATTCAGCCTTATTTAATCTTAATCTAAACCTTGTCCAAACCTGATCTAAACCTGATCTTAATCTTGTCTAAATCTGATCTAAGCCTTGTTTAAACCTGATCTAAACCTGGTCTAAACCTGGTCTAAATCTGATCTAAACCTGATCTTAATCTTGTCTAAATCTGATCTAAGCCTTGTTTAAACCTGATTTAAACCTGATCTAAGCCTGGCCTTAATCTGAGCTAAACCTGATCTAAACCTGACCTACTCCACTAACTCATGGAGCAGAGTAGTGATGAGGCTGCAGACTCCTCTGCCGGAGAAAACAGGTCTTCCCTCCCACCTGTTGGCATTTCCAGCACTGACGTCAGAGCTTGTGGCTCGTATTGTTTTTACCGGGACTGGATCTGGAGCTGATGCTGGATGAGGTCGGGTCTCTGTTGAGGGTTCTGGATTCTAGAGACCATGACCCGGTTTCCACCAGTGGGGAAGTGTGGATCTACCTCCACTAGGTGGCGGTAGATCAGGTTGGGGGTCAAACCCAAACCTGATTCCAGAGTTTGTGGGTCTCATGGCTGTTTTCTTTTCAGATCCGCAAGTACAGAACGATGACAGAACTCATCGTGGACGCCATGGAGTTTGTGAAGAACCCTTACAAAGGGAAGAAGCTGAAGGTGAGGTCACCTGCTTGTTCTGGGTCTGATGACCTGGAACTTCTGATGGAAAAACTGCATCAGAACTCTGATGACCTCTGACCTTTGACCCCTGTCGTGTTCAGACTCACCCAGACTTCCCGAAGAAACCTCTGACTCCATACTTCCGCTTTTTCATGGAGAAACGAGCGAAATATGCCAAAATCCACCCAGAGATGAGCAACCTGGACCTGACCAAGATTCTGTCCAAGAAGTACAAGGAGCTGCCCGACAAGAAGAAGGTGTGGCCCGACCGGAACTGGAACTAGAAACAGAACCAGAACCAGAACCATCTGAGCTGCATAACTAACAATGTGTCCCGCTTCCGTTTCTCACAGCAAAAATACATCACAGAGTTCCAGCGGGAGAAGGAGGACTTTGAAAAGAACATGGCCCGATTCAAGTGAGTCCAGATTCTGACCCGGTAATGACGACACCGCCTAATAATTGCCTGGCAACAATGACTAACCTCTGACCGACAATCACCCAGTAACGAAGACCAACCTCCGACTGACAATCACCCAGTAATGATGACCAACCTCCAGCTGACAATCCTCCAGTAACGAAGACCAACCTCCAGCTGACAATCCCCCAGGAACGACAACCAACCTCCGACCCACAATCCCCCCAGTAACGACGACCAACCTCTGACCGACAATCACCCAGTAACGACGACCAACCTCTGACCGACAATCACCCAGTAACGATGACCAACCTCCAGCTGACAATCCCCCAGTAACGAAGACCAACCTCCGACTGACAATCCCCTAGTAACGATGACCAACCTCCAGCTGACAATCCCCCAGTAACGAAGACCAACCTCCGACTGACAATCCCCCAGTAACGACAACCAACCTCCGACCCACAATCCCCCAGTAACGAAGACCAACCTCCGACTGACAATCCCCCAGTAACGACAACCAACCTCCGACCCACAATCCCCCAGTAACGACGACCAACCTCCGACTGACAATCCCCCAGTGACGACGACCAACCTCCGACCCACAATCCCCCAGTAACGAAGACCAACCTCCGACTGACAATCCCCCAGTAACGACGACCAACCTCCGACCCACAATCCCCCAGTAACGACGACCAACCTCCGACCCACAATCCCCCAGTAACGACGACCAACCTCCGACCCACAATCCCCCAGTAACGACGACCAACCTCCGACCCACAATCCCCCAGTAACGACAACCAACCTCCGACCCACAATCCCCCAGTAACGACGACCAACCTCCGACCCACAAACCCCCAGTAACGAAGACCAACCTCCGACTGACAATCCCCCAGTAACGACAACCAACCTCCGACCCACAATCCCCCAGTAACGACAACCAACCTCCGACCCACAATACCCCAGTAACGACAACCAACCTCCGACCCACAATCCCCCAGTAACGACGACCAATCTCCGACCCACAATCACCCAGTAACGATGACCAACCTCCAGCTGACAATCCCCCAGTAACGACAACCAACCTCTGACCCACAATCCCCCAGTAACGATGACCAACCTCCGACCCACAATCCCCCAGTAACGACGACCAACCTCCGACCCACAATCACCCAGTAACGATGACCAACCTCCAGACTGACAATCCCCCAGTAACGACAACCAACCTCCGACCCACAATCCCCCAGTAACGATGACCAACCTCCGACCCACAATCCCCCAGTAACGACAACCAACCTCCGACCCACAATCCCCCAGTAACGATGACCAACCTCCGACCCACAATCCCCCAGTAACGACGACCAACCTCCGACCGACGATCCCCCAGTAACGACGACCAACCTCCGACCAACAATCCCCCAGTAACGATGACCAACCTCCGACCCACAATCCCCCAGTAACGACTACCAAACTCCGACCCACAATCCCCCAGTAACGATGACCAACCTCCGACCCACAATCCCCCAGTAACGATGACCAACCTCCGACCCACAATCCCCCAGTAACGACAACCAACCTCCGACCCACAATCCCCCAGTATCGACGACCAACCTCCGACCCACAATCCCCCAGTAAAGATGACCAACCTCCGGCCCACAATCCCCCAGTATCGACGACCAACCTCCGACCCACAATCCCCCAGTAAAGATGACCAACCTCCGACCCACAATCACCCAGTAACGATGACCAACCTCCGACCGACAATCGCCCAGTAACGACGACCAACCTCCGACCCACAATCCCCCAGTAACGATGACCAACCTCCGACCCACAATCCCCCAGTAACGATGACCAACCTCCGACCGACAATCGCCCAGTAACGATGACCAACCTCCGACCGACAATCGCCCAGTAACGACGACCAACCTCCGACCGACAATCGCCCAGTAACGACGACCAACCACCGACCCACAATCCCCCAGTATCGACGACCAACCTCCGACCCACAATCCCCCAGTAAAGATGACCAACCTCCGACCCACAATCCCCCAGTAACGATGACCAACCTCCGACCGACAATCGCCCAGTAACGATGACCAACCTCCGACCCACAATCCCCCCAGTAACGACGACCAACCTCCGACCCACAATCCCCCAGTAACGACAACCAACCTCCGACCCACAATCCCCCAGTATCGACGACCAACCTCCGACCCACAATCCCCCAGTAAAGATGACCAACCTCCGACCCACAATCCCCCAGTATCGACGACCAACCTCCGACCCACAATCCCCCAGTAAAGATGACCAACCTCCGACCCACAATCACCCAGTAACGATGACCAACCTCCGACCCGACAATCGCCCAGTAACGACGACCAACCTCCGACCCACAATCCCCCAGTAACGACGACCAACCTCCGACCCACAATCCCCCAGTAACGGCGACCAACCTACGACCCACAATCGCCCAGTAACGATGACCAACCTCCGACCGACAATCGCCCAGTAACGACGACCAACCTCCGACCCACAATCCCCCAGTAACGATGACCAACCTCCGACCCACAATCCCCCAGTAACGATGACCAACCTCCGACCGACAATCGCCCAGTAACGATGACCAACCTCCGACCGACAATCGCCCAGTAACGACGACCAACCTCCGACCGACAATCGCCCAGTAACGACGACCAACCACCGACCCACAATCCCCCAGTAACGACGACCAACCTCCGACCCACAATCCCCCAGTAACGATGGCCAACCTCTGACCCACAATCCCCCAGTAACGATGACCAACCTCTGACCCACAATCCCCCAGTAACGACGACTAACCTCCGACCGACAATCGCCTGGTAACAACGACCAACCTCCGACCCACAATCGCCCAGTAACGATGACCAACCTCCGACCCACAATCCTCCAGTAACGACGACCAACCTCCGACCCACAATCACCCAGTAACGATGACCAACCTCCGACCGACAATCGCCCAGTAACGACGACCAACCTCCGACCCACAATCCCCAGTAACGATGACCAACCTCCGACCCACAATCCCCCAGTAACGATGACCAACCTCTGACCGACAATCGCCCAGTAACGACGACCAACCTCCGACCGACAATCGCCCAGTAACGACGACCAACCACCGACCCACAATCCCCCAGTAACGACGACCAACCTCCGACCCACAATCCCCCAGTAACGACGACCAACCTCCGACCCACAATCCCCCAGTAACGATGGCCAACCTCTGACCCACAATCCCCCAGTAACGATGACCAACCTCTGACCCACAATCCCCCGGTAACGACGACTAACCTCCGACCGACAATCGCCCGGTAATGACGACCAACCTCCGACCCACAATCGCCCAGCCAACGATGACCAACCTCTGACCCACAATCCCCCAGTAACGACGACCAACCTCCGACCCACAATCCCCCAGTAACGATGACCAACCTCCGACCCACAATCCCCCAGTAACGATGACCAACCTCTGACCCACAATCCCCCAGTAACGATGACCAACCTCCGACCCACAATCCCCCAGTAACGACAACCAACCTCCGACTGACAATCCCCCAGTAACGATGACCAACCTCCGACTGACAATCCCCCAGTAACGAAGACCAACCTCCGACCCACAATCCCCCAGTGACGACGACCAACCTCCGACCCACAATCGCCTGGTAACGACGACCAACCTCTGGCCGACAATCACCCGCTCACGTAGACTAACCTCTGACCGATAATTTCCCGTTAACGACGACTAACCCCCGGTCATTGGTTGCCTAACGACAACTCACCTGTCGCCGGCTCATGACTGCCTGGGGTCTGGCGCTGTTTCTGGGCAACTGAACTAACACCGGCTGACTTGCAGGGAGGAGCACCCGGAACTGATGGAGGAGAGGAAGAAGTCAGACCTGCCAGAAAAACCCAAAACCCCCCAGCAGCTGTGGTACAACCATGAGAAGAAAACTTACATGAAGCTGCATCCAGAGGTACGAGCGCGACCCGAACCTCAGTGTGCTCCCCGTTCCCCCGCGCTGACCTCTGACCCCGTCTACCTGCAGGTGAGCCAGAAGGAGCTGAAGGATGTGCTGAGGAGACAGTGGTCCCAGCTGTCTGACAAGAGGAGGCTCAAGTGGATCAGCAAGGCCCTGGAGCTACAGAAAGACTACGAGGTACCAGAACCGGACTGGACCGGTCTGGGGAGGGAGCGGGTCTCCAGATGGGGGTCCGGGTCTGACAGGTGGACTCTGTGTTTCAGGACAGCATGCGAGCGTACCACGAAGCTCATCCCGACGTCAACTCCGACGACCACGTCCGCTCCGTCCTCACCAAGGCTGAGAGACAGCTGAAGGACAAGTTCGATGGACGGCCGACCAAACCTCCACCGTGAGTCCCCACGTTGGTTTGACGTCCCGCATCGTTAACATTGCTACGTGTTAGCATTGTTTCATGTCAGCATTGCTACGTGTCAGCGTCATTGCTGACCCAGATCTCCATGCTGGTGGTCGTTTAGCTGTTTCTCCTGCCATGCAGGCATTGCTACATGTTAGCACTGCTACGTGTTAGCATTGTTTCATGTATGCACTGCTTAATGTTAGCATTGCTACGTGTTAGTATGACCACGTTTAAGCATTGCTACATGTTAGCACTGCTACATGTTAACATTTCTACATTTTAGCATTACTAAATGTTAGCACTGCTACATGTTAGCATTTCTACCTTCTAGCATTACCAAATGTTAGCACAGCTATGTGTGACCATATCTACATTTTAGCATTGCTAAATGTTAGCATTGCTACATGCTAGCATTTCTACATTTTAACATTGCTAAATGTTAGCACAGCTACATGTTAGCATTTCTGCTATTTAACATTGTTACATGTTAGTATTTCTACATTTTAGCATTGCTTAATGTTAGCAGTAGCATGTTAGCTGCTGTGGGGTCTGATGTACTGCCAGGCCTGTGATGAAGGGGTTAACCTGGGTTGTGTCTCCATAGCAACGGGTACTCTCTGTACTGCGCAGAGCTGATGGTTAACATGAAAGACGTGCCGAGTACGGAGCGCATGGTTCTGTGCAGTAAGCAGTGGAAGATGATGACCCAGAAGGAGAAGGACATGTTCCAGAAGCGCTGCGAGCAGGTCAGAACCAGAATCAGAACTCAGAACCAGAATAAGAACCAGAACAAGAACCAGAATACAAACCAGGACTCAGAACCAGAACTCAGAACCAGAATAAGAACCAGAACTCAGAACCAGAATAAGAACCAGAATAAGAACCAGAACCAGAATACGAACCAGAACTCAGAACCAGAACTCAGAACCAGAATAAGAACCAGAACCAGAATACGAACCAGGACTCAGAACCAGAACTCAGAACCAGAATAAGAACCAGAACCAGAATACGAACCAGAACTCAGAACCAAAATAAGAACCAGAACTCAGAACTAGGGCTGGGCAATATGGACCAAAAGTCATATCTCAATATATTTAGACTGAGTATCGATATACGATATATTTCTTGATATTTTTATCGCAAGGTGAGATCAAATATTTTGTTACAGTCGGAGCCAAATATGACATTACAAGTAGTTTAATTTAAACAGACCGGATAAAATAATGCTCAGCTGTTCAAAGAATGATAAAATGTAAACAGAAATACTGTAAAATACTGTATGTAATAATACTCGCAGATGCAAGTAAGGAACATTACACAGAATTAAATGTAATACACCCTCGTAAGGTCATCATTTATATACAAAGACAAAACAAACACACATTGAACTCCATATCTCGATATGGGCGATATGGTCCAATTCCATATCTCATTTGAAAATATATGATATATTTTTCATATCGATATATCGCCCAGCCCTACTCAGAACCAGAATACGAACCAGGACTCAGAATCAGAATAAGAACCAGAATAAGAACAAGAACCAGAACTCAGAACCAGAATAAGAACCAGAACAAGAACCAGAACTCAGAATCAGAATAAGAACCAGAACTCAGAACCAGAATACGAACCAGGACTCAGAACCAGAACTCAGAACCAGAACAAGAACAAGAACCAGAACTCAGAACCAGAATACGAACCAGGACTCAGAACCAGAACTCAGAATCAGAATAAGAACCAGAACTCAGAACCAGAATAAGAACCAGGACTCAGAACCAGAACTCAGAACCAGAATACGAACCAGGACTCAGAACCAGAATAAGAACAAGAACCAGAACTCAGAACCAGAATAAGAACCAGAACAAGAACCAGAACCAGAACAGAATAAGAACCAGAACTCAGAACCAGAATAAGAACCAAAAAAGAACCAGAACTCAGAACCAGAATAAGAACCAGAAGCAGAACCAGAACCAGAATACGAACCAGGACTCAGAACCAGAACTCAGAACCAGAACAAGAACAAGAACCAGAACTCAGAACCAGAATACAACCAGAACTCAGAACCAGAACCAAATCAGAATAAGAACCAGAACTCAGAACCAGAATACGAACCAGAACTCAGAACCAGAATAAGAACAAGAACCAGAACTCAGAACCAGAATAAGAACCAGAACAAGAACCAGAACTCAGAACCAGAATAAGAACCAGAACTCAGAACCAGAATAAGAACCAGAAAAAGAACCAGAACTCAGAATCAGAATAAGAACCAGAAGCAGAACTCAGAACCAGAAACGAACCAGGACTCAGAACCAGAACTCAGAATCAGAATAAGAACCAGGACTCAGAACCAGAACTCAGAACCAGAACAAGAACAAGAACCAGAACTCAGAACCAGAATAAGAACCAGAACAAGAACCAGAACTCAGAACCAGAACCAGAATCAGAATAAGAACCAGAACTCAGAACCAGAATAAGAACAAGAACCAGAACTCAGAACCAGAATAAGAACCAGAACAAGAACCAGAACTCAGAACCAGAACTCAGAACCAGAATAAGAACCAGAACTCAGAACCAGAATAAAACAAGAACCAGAACCAAACCAGAAAAGAACCAGAACAAGAACCAGAACTCAGAACAAAAAGAACCAGAACTCAGAACCAGAATACGAACCAGAACTCAGAACCAGAACTCAGAATCAGAATAAAACAAGAACCAGAACTCAGAACCAGAACTAGAACCAGAACTCAGAACCAGAACTCAGAACCAGAATAAGAACAAGAACCAGAACTCAGAACCAGAATAAGAACCAGAACAAGAACCAGAACTCAGAACCAGAACTCAGAATCAGAACAAGAACCAGAACTCAGAACCAGAATAAGAACAAGAACAAGAACCAGAACTCAGAATCAGAATACGAACCAGAACTCAGAACCAAATAAAACAAGAACCAGAACTCAGAACCAGAATAAGAACAAACAAGAACCAGAACTCAGAACCAGAATAAGAACCAGAACTCAGAACCAGAATAAGAACAAGAACCAGAACTCAGAACCAGAATACGAACCAACAAGAACCAGAACTCAGAACCAGAATACGAACCAGAACAAGAACCAGAACTCAGAACCAGAATACGAACCAGGACTCAGAACCAGAACTCAGAACCAGAATAAGAACTAGAACCAAAACTCAGAACCAGAACTAGAACCAGAACCAGAACTCAGAACTCAGAACCGGAACTAGAATCAGAACTCAGAACCGAAACCAGAACGGAATCAGAACTTGAACCAGAACCAGAACTCAGAATCAGAACCAAAACTCAGAACCAGAACTAGAACCAGAACTCAGATTCAGAACCAGAACTAGAGCCAGAACTCAGAACTAGAGCCAGAACTCAGAACCAGAACCAGAACTCAGAACCAGAACTAGAACCAGAACTCAGAACCAGAACTCAGAACAAGAACCCAGAACTCAAAACTAGAACTCAGAATCAGAACTCAGAACCAGAACTAGAACCAGAACTCAGAATTAGAACCAGAACCAGAACAAGAACCCAGAATCATAACCAGAACTCAGAACTAGAACTCAGAACCAGAACCAGAGCCGCACCGGTGTACTAATGCATTGTGTCCCTCCAGAAAAAGAAGCAGTACGACCTGGACCTGCAGCGCTTCCTGCAGGTCAGACCCCGTCTCACTGGTCCTGGTCTAGTGTCTAGCACTTATCCAGAACCAGAACCTGACCCTGATCCTGCTGCTCTGGTTCCAGAGTCTCCCCGAGGAGGAACGGGACAGAGTCATGTCTGAGGAGAAGATGGGCGGGGCCAAACTGGGCGTGGCCGCGAGCCCCCACAGAGCAAAGTCTCCGTCCATCAAGGTGGGCCGCCGTCTTCGTCTCCGTGTCTTCAGGGTCAGACCCTGACCGACCAGCTGATACATCACCTGATTGGTCAGGAGGTCGTGGTGGTCTTGACCGGTCTGTGTTGTGGTCTCAGGAGCGCTGTCGGGAGGCGGAGCCTGAAGCCTGGCTCCCTGCCGGACTCCCGAGGCGGGACGGGAAGAAGACCGCCAAGCTCCCAGAAACCCCCAAAACGGCCGAAGAGATGTGGCAGCACAGCGTGGTGGGAGACTACCTGGCAAAGTACAGGGTGAGCGGCTCAGAAATGGGGAGTGGAGGGGGTGGGCCCGGGTCCGGGTCTGGGTCTGGACTGACTGGTTCTGGTCATGTGACCGCAGAGCGACCGCAAGAAGGCGCAGGCGGCCATGGAGGCGGCCTGGAAGTCTATGGAGAAGAAGGAGAAGATCCCCTGGATCAAGAAGGCAGCGGAGGACCAGAAGCGTTACGAGGTTCAGTACCGACCCGTGGTCAGTGAGCCACGCCCCCCAACACTGACCCCTACCACCACCTGTCAATCAATAACAAACTCATTTTCCAGGAATGCCGGGATGGAGGTCTGAACAGACCAGGACTTACCAAACACCGTCATGTTCCACCTGCAGTCATCATAACTGCCCCCTCTCGTCTGTGACCCGCCCCCTAACCGCAGACCCCTCCCTCATCTGTGACAACGCCCCTAACCGTAGACACCTCCCTCATCTGTGACCACGCCCCATAACCACAGACCCCTCCCTCATCTGTGACCGCGCCCCTAACCGTAGACCCCCTCCCTCATCTGTGACCGCGCCCCTAACCGCAGACCCCTCCCTCATCTGTGACAACGCCCCTAACCGTAGACACCTCCCTCATCTGTGACAACGCCCCCAACCACAGACCCCTCCCTCATCTGTGACCACGCCCCCTAACCACAGACCCCTCCCTTATCTGTGACCGTGCCCCTAACCGCAGACTCCTCCCTCATCTGTGACAACGCCCCTAACCGTAGACCCCTCCCTCATCTGTGACCGCGCCCCTAACAGTAGACCCCTCCCTCATCTGTTACCACCGCCCTAACCACAGACTCCTCCCTTATCTGTGACCACGCCCCTAACCGCAGACTCCTCCCTCATCTGTTACCACCGCCCTAACCACAGACCCCTCCCCTCATCTGTTACCACCACCCTAACCATAGACCCCTCCCTTATCTGTTACCACGCCCCTAACCATAGACCCCCTCCCTCATCTGTTACCACCACCCTAACCACAGACCCCTCCCTTATCTGTTACCACCGCCCTAACCACAGACCCCTCCCTTATCTGTGACCGCGCCCCTAACAGTAGACCCCTCCCTCATCTGTGACCACGCCCCTAACCGCAGACCCCTCCCTCATCTGTGACCGCGCCCCTAACAGTAGACCCCTCCCTCATCTGTGACCACCGCCCTAACCACAGACCCCTCCCTCATCTGTGACCACGCCCCTAACCGTAGACCCCTCCCTCATCTGTGACCACGCCCCTAACCATAGACCCCCTACCTAATCTGTGACCACGCCCCTAACCGTAGACCCCTCCCTCATCTGTGACCACGCCCCTAACCACAGACCCCTCCCTCATCTGTGACCACGCCCCTAACAGTAGACCCCTCCCTCATCTGTGACCACGCCCCTAACCGTAGACCCCCTCCCTCATCTGTGACCACGCCCCTAACCGCAGACCCCCTCCGTAATCTGTAACCACGCCCCTTACCGTAGACCCCCTCCCTCATCTGTGACCTTGCCCCTAACCTGTAGACCCCTTCCCTAATCTGTGACTCCTCCCTCTGATCTGTGACTCCTCCCCCTGATCTTTGACCCCTCCCCCCTCTGACTCCTCCCTCTGATCTGTGACTCCTCCCCCTGATATTTGACTCCTCCCTCTGACTCCTCCCTCTGATCTGTGACTCCTCCCCTTGATCTTTGACTCCTCCCTCTGACTCCTCCCTCTGCTCTGTGGCTCCTCCCCCTAATCTGTGACTCCTCCCCCTCTCTGCAGAGGGAGCTCCTGGACATGAGGACCCCGTCAGCTCAGAGGAAGCCAAAGTTTGATGGAGAACCCAAGAAACCTCCAGTGTGAGTCTTTCTGGAAAGTTTTGCTCATTGTTTCTGTTTGTTTAATTTGAACGACACAAACAAACAAACAAACAAACACCAGGGACAGTTGGGATACAGGGGTCATAAAGACAGCAGCCACTGAGTAAAAGCGTGATGGAGTGGAAATGCTCCATCCTCATCCTGACTCTGCTCTTCTTGTGTCCTCAGTCTCCATCTCATAGTTTCCTTTCACTCTGCTCATCAATTCTCGTTGTTTCTGAGCTGCAGCCTTTTTTGGTTAACGCCTTTTGCAGGCTGCTATTAATATTTCAAACAGATATAAATCCTTTTCATTAATGTTACTACCAATAGTAGATCCAAAATACATTACTGAACAACTTTTAGGAATACAATCTTCCCTTCACAACCCTGGATAGTTAATTGCTAGTATTTGTCTCTTAGCCAAATTTAATTTGTATCCAGAGTAGATCCATGTGCCTCCATATTATGAATCAGATATTTCTGGGTCTTCTAAATAACAAATGATACCATCTGCAAACAATGCTACAACATGCGAATCATTTCCAAAGGCTCTGTGTAAATGTTGGGGATAGACGACATCCTTGGCAGGTTGAGCGTTCTAGCCGATGGTTTCAGTGAAATTACCGTAGACTTTAATTCCAGCTGTGGAATAAAGGATTTCATACAGGAAAGCCCAGCTAACGCTGTCCACCCCCTTCTCTGCATCAAACCCTACTGAAACTGCATCAAACCCTACTGAAAATGCACCAAACCCTACTGAAACTGCACCAAACCCTACCAAAACTGCACCAAACCCTACCAAAACTGCACCAAACCCTACTGAAACTGCATCAAACCCTGCTGAAACTGCACCAAACCCTACTGAAACTGCACCAAACCCTACTGAAACTGTACCAAACCCTACTGAAACTGCACCAAACCCTACCGAAACTGCACCAAACCCTACTGAAACTGCACCAAACACTACTGAAACTGCACCAAACACTACTGAAACTGCATCAAACCCTACCGGAACTGCACCAAACCCTACCGAAACTGCACCAAACCCTACTGAAACTGCACCAAACCCTACTGAAACTGCATCAAACCCTACTGAAACGGCACCAAACCCTACCAAAACTGCACCAAACCCTACCGAAACTGCACCAAACCCTACTGAAACTGCATCAAACCCTACTGAAACTGCACCAAACCCTACTGAAACTGCATCAAACCTTACTGAAACTACATCAAACCCTACTGAAACTGTACCAAACCCTACTGAAACTGCACCAAACCCTACTGAATCTGCACCAAACCCTACCGAAACTGCACCAAACCCTACTGAAACTGCACCAAACACTACTGAAACTGCATCAAACCCTACCGGAACTGCACCAAACCCTACCGAAACTGCACCAAACCCTACTGAAACTGCACCAAACCCTACTGAAACTGCATCAAACCCTACTGAAACGGCACCAAACCCTACCAAAACTGCACCAAACCCTACTGAAACTGCACCAAACCCTACTGAAACTGCATCAAACCCTACTGAAACTGCACCAAACCCTACTGAAACTGCATCAAACCCTACTGAAACTACATCAAACCCTACTGAAACTGTACCAAACCCTACTGAAACTGCACCAAACCCTACTGAAACTGCATCAAACCCTACTGAAACTGCACCAAACCCTACTGAAACTGCATCAAACCCTACTGAAACTGCACCAAACCCTACTGAAACTGCATCAAACCCTACTGAAACTGCATCAAACCCTACTGAAACTGCACCAAACCCTACCGAAACTGCACCAAACCCTACCGAAACTGCACCAAACCCTACTGAAACTGCATCAAACCCTACTGAAACTGCACCAAACCCTACTGAAACTGCATCAAACCCTACTGAAACTGCATCAAACCCTACTGAAACTGTACCAAACCCTACTGAAACTGCATCAAACCCTACTGAAACTGCACCAAACCCTACCGAAACTGCACCAAACCCTACCAAAACTGCACCAAACCCTACTGAAACTGCACCAAACCCTACTGAAACTGCATCAAACCCTACTGAAACTGCATCAAACCCTACTGAAACTGCATCAAACCCTACTGAAACTGCACCAAACCCTACTGAAACTGAACCTGCACCAAACCCTACTGAAACTGCAACAAACCCTACTGAAACTGCACCAAACCCTACTGAAACTGAACCTGCACCAAAACCCTACTGAACCTGCACCAAACCCTACTGAAACTGCACCAAACCTACTGAAACTGCAACAAACCCTACTGAAACTGCATCAAACCCTACTGAAACTGCACCAAACCCTACTGAAACTGCACCAAACCTACTGAAACTGCACCAAACCCTACTGAAACTGCAACAAACCCTACTGAAACTGCACCAAACCTACTGAAACTGCACCAAACCTACTGAAACTGCAACAAACCCTACTGAAACTGCATCAAACCTTACTGAAACTGCAACAAACCCTACTGAAACTGTACCAAACCCTACTGAAACTGAACCTGCACCAAACCCTACTGAAACTGCAACAAACCCTACTGAAACTGCAACAAACCCTACTGAAACTGCATCAAACCCAACTGAAACTGCACCAAACCCTACTGAAACTGCATCAAACCCTACTGAAACTGCATCAAACCCTACTGAAACTGCATCAAACCCTACTGAAACTGAACCTGCACCAAACCTACTGAACCTGCACCAAACCTACTGAAACTGCACCAAACCTACTGAAACTGCACCAAACCCTACTGAAACTGCACCAAACCCTACTGAAACTGAACCTGCACCAAACCTACTGAAACTGTACCAAACCCTACTGAAACTGCATCAAACCCTACTGAAACTGTACCAAACCCTACTGAAACTGCATCAAACCCTACTGAAACTGCACCAAACCCTACTGAAACTGCATCAAACCCTACTGAAACTGCACCAAACCCTACTGAAACTGCATCAAACCCTACTGAAACTGCAACAAACCCTACTGAAACTGCACCAAACCCTACTGAAACTGAACCTGCACCAAACCTACTGAAACTGCTGGTATATTTTGCTTATTAATTTGATTGATGATGTGGAGATTCTCATTTTATCTCTGGTTTGGCGACTCTATAAATCCTGTTTGGTCTTCATCAATAATATAAACTGTTCATATAGTTTATCAATAACAGAAGTATAAATCTTGGAGTCGACATTGAGAATAGAAATTGGCCTGAAGTCTGCACGTCTCACTTTTCTCTGTTTTGGGAATGACTGAAATAATTGCTTCCCTCCATGTTGGGGGGAGAACTCCTCCTGCTGTGTGATGACATGATGCTTGTAACAGTGGTACCAGTTCAGGACGAAGGGAGCGGGACCATTCTGATGGTAATCCATCACTGCCAGCTGTTTCGTTTGTTTTGAGCCTACTGATTGCCGTCTCTATTTCAACTGTAGTTATAGGAGATGTTAGTAAATCATTCTGTTTATTTCCAATCGAAGTCAGTAAAAAGTCTTTCATTTGCTCCCTATCTGGACCAGCTGGTTGGCTGTACAATCGCTGGTAGTCGTCCTTGAACCTTTGTTGTATTTCTTTAGGATCGTGCGTATACCGGTCTGTTTTACCATCTTTTACTTCATATATTGTTCCTTCTGCTTGCTGTTTTCTAAGTGTTCTGGCTCGTAGTAGAGTTGCTTCGGAGCCACCTTCATAATAAGATTGTCTAAGAAATTTGGTTTTCTCCTCGATTTCTAAAGCTAATAGTTTGTTTTGGAAGCAAATCTGGGTTTAAGGTCCTTTTATGTTGTCCGGTTTTCTTTTTTCTTTTTCATAAAGCTCAATTTTAGCTTTTTTGATTGCTGCAGTCTTGGATATCAATCCCCCCCCCCCCTGCCCCCTTTCTCCCATCATTTATCCTCCTTTTTTGGATATCAATCATTTAATCTCCATAATGTGTTAAGAAGTCTAGGATTAAGAGTTAGTTTCAGAGTCAACAAAGAACGATCCGACATTGTTGTTTCTGCTATTTTACAGTCTAATACTCGATACCGATCAATTTTATTCATAAAAAAATAGTCAATGTGTGAGTAGCTCTTATTCGGAGGCAAGTAAAATGTATAATCTTTTACCTTAGGTTTAATTCCCTCCATGTATCCACAATTCCAAATGCTTTAGGGGGGGGGAAATTTTTAGAGATTGGGTTTTTAAGCTTTTTAGTATTTGTAGTGTCAATGTTAACATTCATTAGAATATTGAGATCACCACCCCACATCAGTAAGCCCTCCGTTATTTTGTTGGTGAGATTTCTAAAAAATTGTCTACTACTATTAGGTGGAGCATAAACATTTACCATTGTCACTCTTTCATTTTCTAATATGCCTTTTACAAAAACATGTCTCCCTTCCCTGTCTTTAATTTCTTGGGTGCAGTCAAATTTGACTGTATTATGAATTAGTATTGCAACGCCCCTTTTACGTGCATGTCTAAATATACTATAATGTAGCTTTGAATAACCAAATCCTTTCAACTTCTCATTTTCTTCTCTGGATAAATGGGTTTCTTGTAAGTAAATGACTTGTGCCTTCTCCTTCCGTATTATAGACATTATTTTCTTTTGTTTTATGGGATTATTGAGTCCACTCACATTCTACCACAGTATCTTGATACCGTTTTCCATTGGCAAGGCAAGTTTATTTGTACATCACATTTCATGTCCAGAACAATTCAAAGTGCTTTACATAAAACATTATAAGCAAAAGGGAGAGAAAAAAATTAGAAGCAGGATTCAAAATTAAAAGCATTTAAGATTACAAAGAGAGAAAACAGAGACGTGCGGATTTTAACTTTTGAATAAAATCTCTGTAAATGCAGCTGAGAACAGGTGGGTCTTCAGCCTGGATTTAAATAAACTGTTTCAGCTGATCTGAGACTTTCTGGGAGTTTGTTCCAGACATGTGGAGCATAGAAGCTGAACGCAGCTGATCCAGGTCTGGTTCTGGTTCTGGGAACTGATAAAAGACCGGATCCAGGTCTGGTTCTGACTCTGGGACTGATAAAAGACCGGATCCAGGTCTGGTTCTGACTCTGGAACTGATAAAAGACCGGATCCAGGTCTGGTTCTGACTCTGGAACTGATAAAAGACCGGATCCAGGTCTGGTTCTGACTCTGAAACTGATAAAAGACCGGATCCAGGTCTGGTTCTGACTCTGGAACTGATAAAAGACCGGATCCAGGTCTGGTTCTGACTCTGGAACTGATAAAAGACCGGATCCAGGTCTGGTTCTGATTCTGGAACTGATAAAAGACCGGATCCAGGTCTGGTTCTGATTCTGAAACTGATAAGAGACCGGATCCATGTCTGGTTCTGACTCTGGAACTGATAAAAGACCGGATCCAGGTCTGGTTCTGACTCTGGAACTGATAAGAGACCGGATCCAGGTCTGGTTCTGACTCTGGAACTGATAAAATACCGGATCCAGGTCTGGTTCTGATTCTGGAACTGATAAAAGACCGGATTCAGGTCTGGTTCTGACTCTGGAACTGATAAAAGACCGGATCCAGGTCTGGTTCTGACTCTGGAACTGATAAAAGACCGGATCCATGTCTGGTTCTGACTCTGGAACTGATAAAAGACCGGATCCAGGTCTGGTTCTGACTCTGGAACTGATAAAAGACCGGATCCAGGTCTGGTTCTGACTCTGGAACTGATAAAAGACCGGATCCAGGTCTGGTTCTGATTCTGGAACTGATAAAAGACCGGATCCATGTCTGGTTCTGACTCTGGAACTGATAAAAGACCGGATCCTGGTCTGGTTCTGACTCTGGAACTGATAAAAGACCGGATCCAGGTCTGGTTCTGACTCTGGAACTGATAAAAGACCGGATCCAGGTCTGGTTCTGACTCTGGGAACTGATAAAAGACCGGATTCATGTCTGGTTCTGACTCTGGAACTGATAAAAGACCGGATCCAGGTCTGGTTCTGACTCTGGAACTGATAAAAGACCGGATCCAGGTCTGGTTCTGACTCTGGAACTGATAAAAGACCGGATCCAGGTCTGGTTCTGACTCTGGGAACTGATAAAAGACCGGATTCATGTCTGGTTCTGACTCTGGAACTGATAAAAGACCGGATCCAGGTCTGGTTCTGACTCTGGAACTGATAAAAGACCGGATCCAGGTCTGGTTCTGACTCTGGAACTGATAAAAGACCGGATCCAGGTCTGGTTCTGACTCTGGAACTGATAAAAGACCGGATCCAGGTCTGGTTCTGACTCTGGAACTGATAAAAGACCGGATCCAGATGACCTAGGGTCTAGCAGGTTCATACTGGGTCAGAGGTCACTGATGTATTTTGGGCCTAAACCATTCAGAACTTTATAGACCAGCAGCAGAACTTTAAAGTCTATTCTCTGATGGACCGGCAGCCAGTGTAAAGACCTCAGAACTGGACTGATGTGGTCCACTTTTCTGGTCTTAGTGAGAACTCGGGCAGCAGAGTTCTGGATGAGCTGCAGCTGTTTTATTGGTTTTTAGGTAGACCAGTAAAGACGCTGTTACAGTAGTCACGCCAGATTTCTGAAGATGATGATGGACTAGTTTTTCCAGATTTTCCCTGAGACATCAGATCTTTTATCCTTGAGATGTTCTTCAGGTGATAGTCGGCATGATTTAGTGATCGCTTTGATGTGTTTTTCAAAGTTTAGGTCTGAGTCCATCACTACAGCCAGATTTCTGGTCTGGTTGGTGGTTTTTAGGTCTGAGTCCATCACTACACCCAGATTTCTGGTCTGGTTGGTGGTTTTTAGGTCTGAGTCCATCACTACACCCAGATTTCTGGTCTGGTTGGTGGTTTTTAGGTCTGAGTCCATCACTACACCCAGATTTCTGGTCTGGTTGGTGGTTTTTAGGTCTGAGTCCATCACTACAGCCAGATTTCTGGTCTGATTGGTGGTTTTTAGGTCTGAGTCCATCACTACACCCAGATTTCTGGTCTGGTTGGTGGTCTTTAGGTCTGAGTCCATCACTACACCCAGATTTCTGGTCTGGTTGGTGGTTTTTAGGTCTGAGTTCATCGCTACAGCCAGATTTCTGGTCTGGTTGGTGGTTTTTAGGTCTGAGTCCATCACTACAGCCAGATTTCTGGCCTGATTGGTGGTTTTTAGGTCTGAGTCCATCACTACATCCAGATTTCTGGCCTGATTGGTGGTTTTTAGGTCTGAGTCCATCACTACAGCCAGATTTCTGGTCTGATTGGTGGTTTTTAGGTCTGAGTCCATCACTACAGCCAGATTTCTGGCCTGATTGGTGGTTTTTAGGTCTGAGTCCATCACTACAGCCAGATTTCTGGCCTGATTGGTGGTTTTTAGGTCTGAGTCCATCACTACAGCCAGATTTCTGGCCTGATTGGTGGTTTTTAGGTCTGAGTCCATCACTACACCCAGATTTCTGGCCTGATTGGTGGTTTTTAGGTCTGAGTCCATCACTACATCCAGATTTCTGGTCTGGTTGGTGGTTTTTAGGTCTGAGTCCATCACTACATCCAGATTTCTGGTCTGGTTGGTGGTTTTTAGGTCTGAGTCCATCACTACACCCAGATTTCTGGCCTGGTTGGTGGTTTTTAGGTCTGAGTCCATCACTACACCCAGATTTCTGGTCTGGTTGGTGGTTTTTAGGTCTGAGTCCATCACTACAGCCAGATTTTTGGCCTGGTTGGTGGTTTTTAGGTCTGAGTCCATCACTACAGCCAGATTTCTGGTCTGATTGGTGGATTTTAGGTCTGAGTCCATCACTACAGCCAGATTTCTGGCCTGATTGGTGGTTTTTAGGTCTGAGTCCATCACTACAGCCAGATTTCTGGTCTGGTTGGTAGTTTTTAGGTCTGAGTCCATCACTACAGCCAGATTTCTGGCCTGATTGGTGGTTTTTAGGTCTGAGTCCATCGCTACACCCAGATTTCTGGTCTGATTGGTGGTTTTTAGGTCTGAGTCCATCACTACATCCAGATTTCTGGCCTGATTGGTGGTTTTTAGGTCTGAGTCCATCACTACACCCAGATTTCTGGCCTGATTGGTGGTTTTTAGGTGTATGGACTGAAGTTCTGTGACAACCTGCTGTCGTTTCTCTTTGGCTCCAAAAACAATCACCTCAGTTTTGTTTTTGTTCAGCTGAAGAAAGTTGAGGCACATCCAGTCATTAATCTCATCAATACATTTACCAAGAGCCTGTACAGGGCCCCGGTCTCCTGGTGACACTGTAATATATAGCTGTGTGTCATCTGCGTAGCTATGGTAACTAATATTGTTGTTCTTTATAACCTGAGCCAGTGGGAGCATGTAGATGTTAAACAGAAGAGGCCCCAGGATAGAGCCCTGGGGAACTCCACAGGTCATTTTTGTCTGCTCAGATGTAAAATTGCCTACTGACATAAAGTACTTCCTGTTCTCCAAGTATGTTTTGAACCAGTTTAGTACAGAACTAGAGAGACCCGCCCACTTCTCCAGTCATTGGAGTAATATAATGTGGTCAACTGTATCAAATGCAGCGCTGAGATCCAGTAAAACCAACACCGACATTTTACCAGTGTCAGTATTCAGACATATGTCATTCATGACTTTGGTCAGAGCAGTCTCGGTGCTGTGGTGCTGTCTAAAACCTGACTGGAAGACATCATAACGGTTGTTTTCTCTTAAAAAGTCATTTAGCTGATGAAAAGCTGCTTTTTCAATGATCTTACTTAAAAATGGAAGATTGGAGATCGGCCTGTAGCTGCTCATCTGTGTCTTGTCTAGATTATCCTTTTTAAGCAGAGGTTTGATCACAGCTGTTTTCAGTGACTCTGGGAAAACACCTGACGTTAGAGAGGAGTTCTCAATCTGAAGCAGATCTGACTCGAAGGTCTTTGAGACCTTTTTAAAAAACCAGTGGGCAGGATGTCCAAACAGCAAGAGGAGGAGTTCAGCTGATGCAAGATATCCTCCAGTTCTTTGCTAGTAATGGGATAAAACTGTGTCATGGTGTTTAGACTTGGTGGACACGATACAAGACCTGAACCTGCTGTTGATGAACCAACAGCTTGTCTAATAATTTGGATTTTGTCTGTGAAAAATTTGGCAAAGTCATTGCAGGCTTTGGTGGAATAAAATTCAGGTGCTACTGACACAGGAGGGTTTGTTAGCCTGTCGACTGTAGCAAATAAGGCCCGAGCATTATGACCGTTTTTAGTGATGATGTCAGAGAAATACGAATTCCTTGCATTCCTCAGCTGTAAATGATAAAAGTGAAGTTTCTCTTTATAGATGTCATAATGAACCTGTAGTTTTGTTTTTCTCCATCTGCGCTCAGCTTTCCGACACTCTCTCTTTCCAGTTTTCACCAGTGTGGAATTTCTCCATGGAGACTTTTTCCTTCCAGAGATAACCTTCACCTTAATAGGAGCAATAGAATCCATGACACTCAGCATGTTAGCATTAAAGTTAGTGACCAGCTCATTGACTGAAGCCCCTGACAGGGCAGGTGTTAGAGAGAAGACCTGGTTAAAAATCTCACTGGTATTTTCAGTTATACACCGTTTTGTTATCACCTCCTTTGAGACATTTGTGTGCACTGAGATGGTACTCTCAAAGAAAACACAGCAGTGATCCGACAGCCCCACATCACACACCGTAACCATGGAAACGCCCAGACCCTTCCAGATCAGCAGATCTAAGGTGTTAACTGCACTGTGCATGATGACGAAACTCCGTGAGCTTCTCTTGCTTGTTGTCCCGCGCCGTCCCCTGTGCCGTCCCCTGTGCCGTCCCCCCTGTGCCGTCCCCCGCGCTGTCCCCTGTGCCGTCCCCCCGCGCTGTCCCCTGTGCCGTCTCCCCTGTGCCGTCCCCCCTGTGCCGTCCCCCACGCCGTCCCCTGTGCCGTCCCCCTGCGTCATCCCCCTGCGCCGTCCCCTGTGCCGTCCCCCTTGTGCCGTCCCCCGCGCCGTCCCCCGTGCCGTCCCCCGTGCCGTCCGCCGCGCCTCCCCTGTGCCGTCCCCCGCGCTGTCCCCTGTGCCGTCCCCCCGCGCTGTCCCCTGTGCCGTCCCCCCCCGCGCTGTCCCCTGTGCCGTCTCCCCTGTGCCGTCCCCCCTGTGCCGTCCCCCTGCGTGCCGTCCCCCGCGCCGTCCCCTGCGCCGTCCCCCATTGAATCTTCTGCGGATTCGATCCTGAGCCGCCTTGTCTGCGTTGTTGTAGATCTGTAGACCGGAATCCCAAAATCCTCTCATCTTTGTATCTGGCATCTGGAATCTGACGCCTTTTTTCCTTCAACGCGACTTTTATCGGACCATATGCCTCGCGCTTTTCCATCGTTTCAGCCGCGTAATCGTTTTGAAAATGTAGACGTTTGCCATCAACCTCAATCTTCAGTTGCCATGCCTTCCTGATCACAAACTCTTTAACTTGAAACTGCAGGAAGTTCACAGTTATAGATCTGGGCCCGGTTGTTCAATTCTCGGTTATTTTAACCGCTGGTTAACCCCTAACGGTCCGTTAAATCCTTAACCTGCCGTTAGCTAACCGACTGTTAAATATGCGTTGTTCAAAGCATGGTTAGTCATGCCGTCAGCTAACAGCACCGTCAAAGTTAACCACAGGGTTAGCACCACTGGTTTGCACCAATGTATCCCACAATTCCCCATTTTGTTTACTTCTGGTATTGAAAAAGTAATGTTGTACGTCTGTGTCTCCTTATTGCTGTGAGGAAGACACGGGGGGGGGGGGGGGCGACTCTCACTTTATTTTTCCCACCGTGAACAGAGCTGCTGTTAGCCACAACACTCTTCCTCATCCCCCAGTCTCTCCATCCTTCCCCCGTTCTCTTCACACTCCTGCGCCCCCCCCCCCCCAGCTCATCCGGCCTCACAGCACAGCAAACCCTCAGTAACAGAACACACGGGACACAGAAAGTGTTGATAAGCAAACGATCCCTTTCACTTCAAGGAAAAAGAGGCCGAAATTTCTCTGCTGATGAAGAAAATGTCATTCAGACCAGAAGATATTAATCATTCTAAATATTGAGTCCGTCGTGTCCACAGTTCGTTGCACGCTCCAAATCGACTCGCAAAGGATCACATATATGCATTCTTTCCCGAAGTGGTGCGCAGCTCCTCGTTAGAATAATCCCCGATATCAAAATCAAAGCCGCAATAACCGCCGTCCTTCCTTCTCTGAACCGGCATCATGAACGCAGCGTCAGCAACAAACGGCATAATGAGAGAAAACCACACCGTTAAAACTTTAGCGGCGGGTCCTTAGGTGCGTTAACTTTAACGTTAAGATAACACACGGTTAAAGTTAACGGAGTTTTGAACAACAACATAACCGGACTGTTAAAGTTAACGGTCGGCTAAATGTATTTAACGGCTGGTTAAAAATAACCCAGTTTTGAACAACTGGGCCCTGGAGGTGCTGTGGGAGCGGGTTTAGGAATCAGTGCTCTGTGCACCCGCTGGATCTCCGTCTGGCAACTTCATGTAGGTTTGAAATGGCTCCGTCACATAATCAAGGACAGATTTACCCTCCCGTCCCTCCAGGACGCCGTACATCCGGAGGTTGTTTCTGCGTTTGCGTCTCTCCAAGTCGACCATCTTGGCGTGCGTTTCTTTTTGTTGAATTGTCAGAAGCAGCGCATCTTTCATCTCCGAATATGCATCTTTGAGGGATGCAATGCGCATCTGGGCTTCGGCGATGTCGTTGTTTTGGTTCTCAAGTTTCTGTATTATCTCCTCTTTGAACTCTTTTAAGTCATCCTTCATAGTTTTTTTTACTTCTTTTTTTAAATCCACCCAGCTCTTGCTTCATCTCCTTTTTGAAGTTCGGTATCTCTTTCAGGGGAAACTTTCTAGAAGTTTACCATGTTGGGTAGCTAGGTTAGCATTAGCGTCCCCCGCTGTAGCATCTTCTCCGCTACTATCGGCGGTTTCTTCGATGTTTTCTCTTGCCTTGGGCGTTCTCCTGTCAGTCTTATGATTTTTAGACATTTTCCTCCTTTGCGCTGTAATTTCCAGCTTAATCGATTGCTTTTGGCATCACCAGGAGGAATTTCTGATCACCGACTCTGCTGAGCTCTTTACAATGCGGCCATTAGATTCCACCTCTCCTCCGGAAGTCTTGCTCAGTTTTCATTGCAGTTTTACATTTTATTAAACAAAACATTGCCTACAACAGACACTTACACAAACTGACAAAATAAATAAATCCATTGATAATTTCGTACAGCTCTGGAAGAGTGAAGTTATCATTACACAACACGGTGCAGGAGGTGGTGGATTTGAGCTAAAGGTTCATAAACATGGATCCTGTGTGTCAAAAGCAGATTGGCCGTTGGGTACATGGTAAAATGAGCTGAGACACTTTCGCCCGTTGATGAAACAGTACCCTCTCAACAGCTGATATTTCAGGGTGTTCAATAAGTGGTAATAATAGTGTCTAACTAGCAAAAAACAAAAGAAATGTCAGTCATCATTTTCTGTACCGCTTCTCCAGTTCAGGGCCGCGGGGGTTGCTGGAGCCTATCCCAGCTATTATCAGGCGAGAGGCGGGTACACCCTGAACAGGGGTGGGACACAGAGAGACAGACAAACCATTCACGCTCACATTCACTCACAGGGACAATTTGGAGTGATCAGTTAACCTAACATGCATGTCTTTGGACGGTGGGAGGAAGCCGGAGAACCGGGAGAGAACCCACGCATACACGGGGAGAACATGCAAACTCCACACAGGACGGCCACGGTTGGAACTGTTCAAACCCCCTCCCCAGCCGGGAATCGAACCAGTGACCTTCTTACTGTGAGGCTGCGGTGCTAACCACCACGCCACCGTGCAGAGATGGAGCTAGAGTCGGCTAGAAGCCCAGATCTGGAAATAATTTCTAACAGGGGTTCAGGGTTGACAAGTCCGAGACCCTGTCAGAAAATTTTGTTAAATTTTGCTTAAAACATTTCTGGGATTGAGGGTGATTATTCTTGGGCCCCAGGGGCAAGTGCTGGAGGCCCCGTAGCTGCTCTAGCATTGATGCGGGAGCAAAAAGAAATAGCATGGGAGGGACTGGAAATGGACAGTTTGTCCACTTGCCATTCAATCCCATCAAAACTTTGAATGAGAGTTAACTCGATTCCAAAATTTTTCCGGTCAATTGTTGCCTAGAGGCTATAAAATTCATAAGAGAGACAAAAATATACAAAACATAACAGTTTCATCATGGTTGCCTGCCATTGTATGGAAGTCACAGAATTTGTGAGGTTTGAGGGTCATTGGTCGCTCTAGGAAGGGTGAAGGAAAACCACAACCGGCTCAAGTAATGTTTAGGAAGTGCTCGATCAGGCCGCAGTGGAGTTTTGTATCTAAAGTGTTTTGTGTCAAAATGTCAGCCAAAAAGACAGGTTCGATTCTATTGTGCAGAAATGATAGATTTTGGGTCACACGTCAATCTAGAAAGGGTGGAGGAATGCCAAAATTTTGTCAGGTGATGTTCAAAGGATGCTCTATCAGGCTGCAGTGTAGTTATGGCCCAGATATGCATCATGTCTAAATGCCATCAAAAGATGCGTCAAATTCAAGGGCAAGGCCATTTAACACAAAATAACACTTTCCATAGGGTTGACATTGGGAGGTCATAACTCCCTTGTGCTTGGGGCTAGAGGGCTGACATTTTGGCATGTTGGTCCCCTTTGGGCTCCCAACGAACGTGCCAATTTTGAAAAATTGGAGAACCTAAAAGAATCTGCCACTGACCCACTGATGTTATTGAAATGTCCAAAAAAGTCAACCTCGTCCAATCGCCGCCATATTTGCACATTTGGGTCTAGACTCCCCTTTGAGCAGAGGCCTAAATTTTCAGCCCTTTAGCACTAAATTTGGCCGAGTTATGAGCACTGTCACTTTACCCTCCCAGTGCCACCCAATTGTATACTTTTGTCCTGGCTCGGTCAAATTGAGTTACAGGGCTGAAAAATTTGGTCCAGTTGGGTTCAGGGATCGTTCATTATCAATTTCACCCATTTGGACTTATTTTGACCAAAATATGGCCTGTCCAATATCCTACCCTGAATCCCACTATTAGGGGATCGAAGTGGACAACTTTTCTTTTAAAGGTCAAAAATCCTGAACAGTTGATCCAAGAGAGTTGGCAATCACACATTTGGTCCTTCTAGCCCCTGGGAACCAGGCCACTTTCAGCCTTCTAAAAGTCAATTTGACCAACATATAATCTCTAAAAAACTTGTCCAATTCCAATCTCTCAATATTACGGCTCAGGGTAGGATATTGGACATGGTCATAACTCAGTCAAATTAACTCCACATGGGCTGAAATAGATAATTCAAGGTCCCTGGTCCCATGTGGTCCAAATGTGCATATACAGCCTTCTAACTCCTAATTTGAAGGAGTTACGGCCTCTCAAAAAAGTTGTCCAATAGCAATCCCCCATTAGTGGGACAGCGAGGTGTTTGTAAGTCTTTGTGTCCCTCCGTGGACACCGTAGGAGCAGCTGCAGTTTTGGTTTAGTCTTCTGGGCTCTGAGGACCAGTTTTCGCTGCAGGACGTGTCCGGGATGTGACCCCCCCACTATGTGCCTCCCCCCAGGAGCGGCTACCAGATGTTCTCCCAGGAGCTGCTGACCAACGGGGAGCTGAACCACTTCAGCCTGAAGGAGCGCATGGTGGAGATCGGCAAGCGCTGGCAGAAGCTCAGCCAGAGCCAGAAGGACAAGTACAAGAAGCTGGTGGAGGAGCAGCAGGTGGAGTACAAGGCAGAGCTGGAGGCCTGGGTCAAGGTGAGCGCTGTCGCCACGGCAACCGCTGCTCTGGGGGCTGGCTGGCTGGTGTGTTGACGCTTCCTTCTTTTCTCCAGTCCCTGTCTCCGCAGGACCGAGTCGCCTACAAGGAGTTCTCTTCCACGGTGAGCCCAGACCTGATGCCCGGGGGGGGGGGGGGGGGGGGGGGTCCAGACCGGTCCAGGCCTTATGTCGGGGGGTGGGGGGGTTCCTGTTTATCATTATGTCTGTTGTTTGTTTCCAGAAACGTCGCAGCTCCACAAAAGTCCGCAGCAGTCCAGTGGCTAAAGTCCGCGTGACCGTGAAGGGGAAGGCGGGGGGGTCCAGGGCCGCTGTGCCCGGGGTCAGCGTGGGAAAACGGGCCATGGCTTACCGAGCCAAGGTAACCATGGCGACTCCGGTGCTCGGGCGCCGTCTGCCAGGCTGCACGCTGTAAAGCTGTCCGTCTGTCCGTCTCTCAGCAGGACATGTCAGACTCGGACGAGGAAGAGGAGAAGAGCGGATCGTCAGACTCTGATGAAGATGACGAGACGTCAGGAAGCACCGACAGCGAAGACGAAGATGAGGTAAGGATGATGCTGGTCGTCATCTGGAGCTCCGCCCCCACCTTCTGATTGGTTCACTTTCATCTGAGCAGAACTCAGATAAAGTTCACAACCTTAAAATCTTCAGGGCGTTGCTGGACCAAACAGACCGGTTCAGACCAGACCAAGCTGGTTCTGACCGGTCACATCCAGTTCTGACCAGTCACATCCGGTTGACCGGTCCCATCCGGTTCTGACTTGTCGTAGCCAGTTCTGTCCAGTCACAACCAGTTCTGACCGGTTGTAGCCAGTTCTTACCGGTCACATCCGGTTCTGACCAGTTGTAGCCAGTTCTGACTGGTGACATCAGGTTCTGACCAGTTGTAGCCAGTTCTGACTGGTGACATCAGGTTCTGACCGGTTGTAGCCAGTTCTGATCAGTCACAACCAGTTCTGACCGGTTGTAGCCAGTTCTTACCGGTCACATCTGGTTCTGACCGGTCGTAGCCAGTTCTGACCAGTCACATCCGGTTCTGACCGGTCGTAGCCAGTTCTGACCGGTCCCATCCGGTTCTGACTTGTCGTAGCCAGTTCTGACCAGTCACATCCGGTTCTGACCGGTTGTAGCCAGTTCTGACTGGTGACATCAGGTTCTGACCAGTTGTATCCGGTTCTGACTGGTGACATCAGGTTCTGACCAGTTGTAGCCAGTTCTGACCGGTCACATCCGGTTCTGACCGGTCGTAGCCAGTTCTGACCAGTTGTTTCCGGTTCTGACTGGTGACATCAGGTTCTGACCAGTTGTTTCCGGTTCTGACTGGTGACATCAGGTTCTGACCAGTTGTAGCCAGTTCTGACCGGTCACATCCGGTTCTGACCGGTCGTAGCCAGTTCTGACCAGTCTCGGACCAGTCGCAGCTGTTCAGATATGAATGATGTTACTTTCTTTGTTCATAAACTGTCCCGTTTGTGTCCGCAGAATGAGGAGGAAGATGATGAAGAAGAGGACGACGATGAAGATCAGACTTCCTCAGAGGAATCCAGCGATTCGGACTCTGACTAGCTCCGCCTCCTCATTTCAGAGGACAGGCTGTGCAGGCCACGCCTCCTCATGCCAATCAATCCGGCAGACCAATGAGAGGCAGCGTTAGAAGTGGGCGGAGCTTTTGTTACCTGTGTTTATTTTTAAGGAGTGTTTGTTTTTATCTGACCAGCTGACCACGGCCCCCTGCTTTTCCGTTTCTGGGCATTTCAGCGACCTACAGGGGGCGGAGTCTGTTGGCTGGTTGCAGCAGGGGGCGGAGCTTGAGTCTTCACTCCGCTGCAGAAAGATGACTAAATAAATAAATGCACTTTTTCTCAGCTGTGTGTTTTGTTGCTGGTGTAAACAACGACACGTAAGCATGTTTGTTTGTTTCAGAGCTTTATAGAATATAAACAAACTTCACCTGATACACAAATAAATAACCCGACCTTTGACCCCGACGTCAGCTGACGCCTCCTTCCAGCCTTTGGCACAAATTGCAAAACAGCCCCACATGCAGCGCCATTACCATGGTAACCAAACTGTAGAAAACAGGGGAGCCCCTCCCCCACACAAACGCACCCCCACACAGCGTCCAATCAGATAGCTCGCCCTGCCTGCCACGAGAAGCCATAACTTTCTTCTTCTCCTCCCAAAAACAAGATATCATTTTGTTCTCACGGACACGCAGAACCCGTCCGTCCTCTGACGCGCGGAACCCGTCCGTCCTCTGACGCGCGGAACCCGTCCGTCCTCTGACGCGCAGAACCCGTGTGTCCTTGGAACTGCAGAACCCGTCCGTCCTCTGACGCGCAGAACCCGTCCGTCCTCTGACGCGCAGAACCCGTCCGTCCTCTGACGCGCAGAACCCGTGTCCTCTGACGCGCAGAACCCGTCCGTCCTCTGACGCGCGGAACCCGTCCGTCCTCTGACGCGCAGAACCCGTCCGTCCTCTGACGTGCGGAACCCGTCCGTCCTCTGACGCGCGGAACCCGTCCGTCCTCTGACGCGCGGAACCCGTGCATCCTCTGACGCGCAGAACCCGTCCGTCCTCTGACGCGCAGAACCCGTCCGTCCTCTGACGCGCAGAACCCGTCCGTCCTCTGACGCGCAGAACCCGTCCGTCCTCTGACGCGCAGAACCCGTGCGTCCTCTGACGCGCAGAACCCGTCCGTCCTCTGACGCGCAGAACCCCATCCGTCCTCTGACGCGCAGAACCCGTGCGTCCTCTGACGCGCAGAACCCGTCCGTCCTCTGACGCGCAGAACCCGTCCGTCCTCTGACGCGCAGAACCCGTGCGTCCTCTGAGGCGCAGAACCCGTCCGTCCTCTGACCACAAACCCGTCCGTCCTCTGACGCGCAGAACCCGTGCGTCCTCTGAGGCGCAGAACCCGTCCGTCCTCTGACACGCAGAACCCGTCCGTCCTCTGACGCGCAGAACCCGTCCGTCCTCTGACACGCAGAACCCGTCCGTCCTCTGACGCGCAGAACCCGTCCGTCCTCTGACGCGCAGAACCCGTGTGTCCTTGGAACTGCAGAACCCGTCCGTCCTCTGACGCGCAGAACCCGTCCGTCCTCTGACGCGCAGAACCCGTCCGTCCTCTGACGCGCAGAACCCGTCCGTCCTCTGACGCGCAGAACCCGTCCGTCCTCTGACGCGCAGAACCCGTCCGTCCTCTGACGCGCAGAACCCGTCCGTCCTCTGACGCGCAGAACCCGTCCGTCCTCTGACGCGCAGAACCCGTGCGTCCTCTGACGCGCAGAACCCGTCCGTCCTCTGACGCGCAGAACCTGTCCGTCCTCTGACGCGCAGAACCCGTGTGTCCTTGGAACTGCAGAACCCGTCCGTCCTCTGACGCGCAGAACCCGTCCGTCCTCTGACGCGCAGAACCCGTCCGTCCTCTGACGCGCAGAACCCGTGCGTCCTCTGACGCGCAGAACCCGTCCGTCCTCTGACGCGCAGAACCCGTGCGTCCTCTGACGCGCAGAACCCGTCCGTCCTCTGACGCGCAGAACCCGTCCGTCCTCTGACGCGCAGAACCCGTCCGTCCTCTGACGCGCAGAACCCGTCCGTCCTCTGACACGCAGAACCCGTCCGTCCTCTGACGCGCAGAACCCGTCTGTCTGCGGACCAGGTCTGTTGTAAATATACAATCACTGGCTGGAGAAGTTTCCGCAGAGGAGGAACCGGTTCTACAGCCAGTCTCTAGTTCCACCTCCAGCTGGAACAGCCTCGTAGGGCTGGAAAACATACGATACACTGAAAGATGCAGATTTCATATTGATATTAAAAATGCGATATTGATCTATTTTACTGAATCTCGCAGGTTTTTGAATCTTGCGAGATTTTGTTGGTAAAATAGATAAATATAACGTTCTTAATACCAACATGACATGTGCATACTTCAGTGTATCGATATTTTTTCCAGCCCGGTGACGCACATGAACGCACCAGTGAGAGGTCTGCAGGATAAACCCATGTTCAGTCTGCCGAACCAGAACACCCCCCCACCCCCTATGGATCTGTCAGGAGGAAGCTGATTGATGGAGGAAGGAGTTCATCAGCTTCATTAAAAAATTATGTGCTTCTTAGACCCCCCACCCCCCTTTTACCGCGGGACCTCCAGGAGCTTCTGGTGCAGGTACAGTGCCCCCCCCCAGTCACCGCGGGACCTCCAGGAGCTTCTGGTGCAGATACTGTGCCCCCCCCCCCCCAGTCACCACGGGACCTCCAGGAGCTTCTGGTGCAGGTACTGTGGCCCCCCAGTCACCACGGGACCTCCAGGAGCTTCTGGTGCAGATACTGTGTCCCCCCCAGTCACCGCGGGACCTCCAGGAGCTTCTGGTGCAGATACTGTGCCCCCCCCCCCAGTCACCGCGGGACCTCCAGGAGCTTCTGGTGCAGGTACTGTGTCCCCCCCCCAGTCACCGCGGGACCTCCAGGAACTTCTGGTGCAGGTACTGTGTCCCCCCCCCGTCACCGCGGGACCTCCAGGAGCTTCTGGTGCAGGTACTGTGTCCCCCCCCCCAGTCACCGCGGGACCTCCAGGAGCTTCTGGTGCAGGTACTGCTTCACCTCCTCGATGCCATTCAGCTTCTCCAGCTCGTGGTACGGCAGCTGGGAGGAGACAAACAGGACCGTTATGGTCAGCAAACATCTGGTTCTGATTCTGGTTCTGGTTCTGACCGATCACAGCCAATTTTGACCAGTCGCATCTGGGTCTAACCAGTCATAGCCAATTCTTGTCGGTCCTATCCAGTTCTAACCAGTCTTAGCCAGTTCTGACCTGTCACAGCCGGCTCTAACCAGTTGTAGCCGGTTCTGACCTGTCACAGCTGGTTCTAACCAGTTGTAGCCAGTTCTGACGTGTCACAGCCGGTTCTAACCAGTCTTAGCCAGTTCTGACCTGTCACAGCCGGTTCTAACCAGTTGTAGCCGGTTCTGACCTGTCACAGCCGGTTCTTACCAGTTGTAGCCAGTTCTGACGTGTCACAGCCGGTTCTAACCAGTTGTAGCCAGTTCTGGACAGTCACAGCCGGTTCTAACCAGTTGTAGCCGGTTCTAACCAGTTGCAGCCAGTTCTAACCAGTTGTAGCCGGTTCTTACCAGTTGTAGCCGGTTCTAACCAGTTGTAGCCAGTTCTGACCTGTCACAGCAGGTTCTAACCAGTTGTAGCCAATTCTGACCTGTCACAGCCGGTTCTAACCAGTCTTAGCCAGTTCTGACGTGTCACAGCCGGTTCTAACCAGTTGTAGCCAGTTCTGACATGTCACAGCCTGTTCTAACCAGTGGTAGCCAGTTCTGACCTGTCACAGCCGGTTCTAACCAGTCTTAGCCAGTTCTGACCTGTCACAGCCGGTTCTAACCAGTTGTAGCCGGTTCTGACCTGTCACAGCCGGTTCTATCCAATTGTAGCCGGTTCTGACCTGTCACAGCCGGTTCTTACCAGTTGTAGCCAGTTCTGACGTGTCACAGCCGGTTCTAACCAGTTGTAGCCAGTTCTGACCTGTCACAGCCGGTTCTATCCAATTGTAGCCGGTTCTGACCTGTCACAGCCGGTTCTTACCAGTTGTAGCCAGTTCTGACTTGTCACAGCCGGTTCTAACCTGTTGTAGCCAGTTCTGGCCAGTCCCAGCCGGTTCTAACCAGTTGTAGCCGGTTCTAACCAGTTGTAGCCAGTTCTGGCCAGTCACAGCCAGTTCTAACCAGTTGTAGCCGGTTCTAACCAGTTGTAGCCTGTTCTAACCTGTTGTTGCCAGTTCTGACATGTCACAGCCTGTTCTAACCAGTTGTAGCCAGTTCTGACCTGTCACAGCCGGTTCTAACCAGTTGTAGCCTGTTCTAACCAGTTGTAGCCAGTTCTGACATGTCACAGCCTGTTCTAACCAGTTGTAACCAGTTCTGACCTGTCACAGCCGGTTCTTACCAGTTGTAGCCAGTTCTGACCGGTCACAGCCGGTTCTATCCAGTTGTAGCCGGTTCTGACGTGTCACAGCCGGTTCTAACCAGTTGTAGCCAGTTCTGACCTGTCACAGCCGGTTCTTACCAGTTGTAGCCAGTTCTGACGTGTCACAGCCGGTTCTAACCAGTTGTAGCCAGTTCTGGCCAGTCACAGCTGGTTCTAACCAGTTGTAGCCGGTTCTAACCAGTTGTAGCCAGTTCTGGCCAGTCACAGCCAGTTCTAACCAGTTGTAGCCGGTTCTAACCAGTTGTAGCCTGTTCTAACCTGTTGTTGCCAGTTCTGACATGTCACAGCCTGTTCTAACCAGTTGTAGCCAGTTCTGACATGTCACAGCCGGTTCTAACCAGTTGTAGCCAGTTCTGACCTGTCACAGCCGGCTCTAACCAGTTGTAGCCTGTTCTAACCTGTTGTTGCCAGTTCTGACATGTCACAGCCTGTTCTAACCAGTCGTAGCCAGTTCTGACCTGTCACAGCCGGTTCTAACCAGTCTTAGCCAGTTCTGACGTGTCACAGCAGGTTCTAACCAGTTGTAGCCAGTTCTGGCCAGTCACAGCAGGTTCTAACCAGTTGTAGCCGGTTCTGACCTGTCTCAGCCGGTTCTAACCAGTTGTAGCCAGTTCTGACCTGTCACAGCAGGTTCTAACCAGTTGTCACCTGTCCTAACCAGTTGTAGCCAGTTCTGGCCTGTCACAGCCGGTTCTATCCAGTTGTAGCCGGTTCTGACCTGTCACAGCCGGTTCTAACCAGTTGTAGCCAGTTCTGGCCAGTCACAGCCGGTTCTAACCAGTTGTAGCCGGTTCTAGCCAGTTGTAGCCAGTTCTGGCCAGTCACAGCCAGTTCTAACCAGTTGTAGCCGGTTCTAACCAGTTGTAGCCTGTTCTAACCAGTTGTAGCCAGTTCTGACCTGTCACAGCCGGTTCTAACCAGTTGTAGCCGGTTCTAACCTGTTGTTGCCAGTTCTGACATGTCACAGCCTGTTCTAACCAGTTGTAGCCAGTTCTGACCTGTCACAGCCGGTTCTAACCAGTTGTAGCCTGTTCTGACATGTCACAGCCTGTTCTAACCAGTTGTAGCCAGTTCTGACCTGTCACAGCCGGTTCTAACCAGTCTTAGCCAGTTCTGACGTGTCACAGCAGGTTCTAACCAGTTGCAGCCAGTTCTGGCCAGTCACAGCCGGTTCTAACCAGCTGTAGCCGGCTCTGACCTGTCTCAGCCGGTTCTAACCAGTTGTAGCCAGCTCTGACCTGCCACAGCAGGCTTTAACCAGTTGCCACCTGTCCTAACCAGTTGTAGCCAGTTCTGGCCAGTCACAGCCGGTTTTAACCAGTTGTAGCCAGTTCTGGCCAGTCTTAGCCAGTTCTAACGTGTCACAGCCGGTTCTAACCAGTTGTAGCTGGCTCTAACCAGTTGTAGCCAGTTCTGGCCAGTCACAGCCGGTTCTAACCAGTTGTAGCCGGCTCTTACCAGTTGTAGCCAGTTCTGGCCAGTCACAGCCGTTTCTAACCAGTTGTAGCCGGCTCTAACCAGTTGTAGCCAGATCTGGCCAGTCACAGCAGGCCCTAACCAGTTGTAGCCAGTTCTGGCCAGTCACAGCCGGTCCTAACCAGTTGTAGCCGGCTCTTACCAGTTGTAGCCAGTTCTGGCCATCACAGCCGTTTCTAACCATTGTAGCCGGCTCTAACCATTGTAGCCAGTTCTGCCATCACACAGTTCTAACCATTTAGCCGGTTCTAACCATTTAGCCTGTTCTAACCTGTTGTAGCCAGTTCTGACATGTCACAGCCGGTTCTATCTAGTTGTAGCCAGTTCTGACCCGTCACTAGGGTTGTTGAAAGTATTGATACTCCAAAAATATCAATACTGAAATGCAGTATCGACAACAATACTAATTTGCTATGGTATCGATACTGCAGTGCGCGCGCACTCGGCAGGAAGCAGCCGGCAGGTAAACAGCAGCTGACCGACAGGCAGGCAGAGATCCTGACAGCTCATGTTTCTGCTGCTGGAGGTCCAGACCAGCTCGTCTTATTGGAAAATAAAGAAGGAAAAAGTCTGTTTGGAAGTTTTTCACATGCAGCAGACGAGGGAGGTAAAGTGAAAATGCAGACACGTCTGTCTGTGTGCAAACAGTGCGTCATAACGGTCGCAGCAAAGTCCACAGCACAGCAAACCTGAGAAACATGTTCAGGACCGAAACCTAACTCATGATGAATTCAGACAGGTTAGAACCAAACCAAACCAGACCACATCCTAACTTCATATGAATTCAGACGGGTGAGAACCAAACCAACCAAATCAGGACCGACACCTAACCATGATGAATTCAGACAGGTGAGAACAAACCAAACCAAACCAGACCAAACCTAACCATGATATCAGACAGTAGAACCAAGCCAACCAGACCAACATCCTAACCATGATGAATTCAGACAGGTTAGAACCAAACCAACCAGACCACATCCCGCCTCATGATGAATTCAGACAGGTTAGAACCAGAACCAGAACCAGAACCAGACCAACATCCTAACTTCATGATGAACCAGACAGGTTAGAACCAGAACCAAACCAAACCAGACCAACATCCTAACTTCATGATGAATTCAGACAGGTTAGAACCAGAACCAGAACCAGAACCAGGACCGACATCCTAACTTCATGATAAATTCAGACAGGTTAGAACCAGAACCAGGACCGACATCCTGGCCTTCATGATGAATTCAGACAGGCTAGAACCAGAACCAGAACCAGAACCAGGACCAACATCCTGAACTTCATGATGAATTCAGACAGGTTAGAACCAGAACCAGAACCAGAACCAGGACCGACATCCTGAACTTCATGATAAATTCAGACAGGTTAGAACCAGAACCAGTACCAAACCGACATCCCGGCCTTCATGATGAATTCAGACAGGTTAGAACCAGAACCAGTACCAGGACCAGAACCGACATCCTGAACTTCATGATGAATTCAGACAGGTTAGAACCAGAACCAGTACCAGGACCGACATCCCGGCCTTCATGATGAATTCAGACAGGTTAGAACCAGAACCAGGACCGACATCCTGAACTTCATGATGAATTCAGACAGGTTAGAACCAAACCAACCAGGACCAAACCGACATCCTAACTTCATGATGAATTCAGACAGGTTAGAACCAGAACCAGAACCAGGACCGACATCCCGGCCTTCATGATGAATTCAGACAGGTTAGAACCAGAACCAGAACCAGGACCGACATCCTGGCCTTCATGATGAATTCAGACAGGTTAGAACCAGAACCAGAACCAGGACCAACATCCTAACTTCATGATGAATTCAGACAGGTTAGAACCAGAACCAGAACCAGGACCAACATCCTAACTTCATGATGAATTCAGACAGGTTAGAACCAGAACCAGTACCAGGACCAGAACCGACATCCTGAACTTCATGATGAATTCAGACAGGTTAGAACCAGAACCAGAACCAGGACCAACACCTAACTTCATGATGAATTCAGACAGGTTAGAACCAGAACCAGAACCAGGACCAACATCCTGAACTTCATGATGAATTCAGACAGGTTAGAACCAGAACCAGAACCAGGACCGACACCTGAACTTCATGATGAATTCAGACAGGTTAGTTACCTAAAGCCCCGCTTATTATGGAACTTAAAAACGCATTATCAGTGACGGTTAGCGCTGATGCTAGTCCGCATTTCCAAACCTGGACCTTATTTCTAGGAAAACTGATTAACTCACGGGTAACATTTATGTGTCACTCTATTTCCGATGATATTCACATTTCTCTCCGTCTGTGTGTGATCGCTGTACAATGCGGGTGAAGGAGGCAGTCGGGGGTAACATTTTCTGCAGCAAAAATACTTCATTTCACCGATACTTTTAAGAGAACGAATAACGAGTACTGTTGTCCTGTTCACAACTGGTTGCTGTTAACTTGTATAGTTTACTACCTCAAAATATTGCCTAATTATTTTTTGTGTTTACCTCAAACCGAAAAACGGCGTCATTGTTGCTCATATTATTATTTTATTATTACTATTATTTAATAATTTGCACAAAGTCAAAACCATTTTTTTTGTACTACCCAGAAAACTTTTGCATATTTTTACCATTGTTCTTTAGATTTGTATGTTTACATATTTAAAAAAATAATACCTCAGACAACCTAAAATACACAGATATATTTGGGTATATCTTTGCAATAATATACAACATCATAAAAGGACAATAAAATTTCCAAATACAACCGGCTAACCAATCGTAGTCGGTTCTGGCCAGTCACAGCCAGTTCTAACCAGTCGTAGCCAGTTCTGGCCAGTCACAGCTGATTCTAACCAGTCAAGCCAGTTCTGGCCAGTCACAGATTGTCCTTACCAGTCGTAGCCAGTTCTGACCAGTCACTGCCGGTTCTAACCAGTCGTAGTCGGTTCTGGCCAGTCACAGCCAGATCTAACCAGTCGTAGTCGGTTCTGGCCAGTCACAGCCGGTTCTAACCAGTCGTAGTCGGTTCTGGCCAGTCACAGCTGGTTCTGGCCAGTCACAGCTGGTTCTAACCAGTCGTAGTCGGTTCTGGCCAGTCACAGCCGGTTCTAACCAGTCAAGCCGGTTCTGGCCAGTCACAGATTGTCCTTACCAGTCGTAGTCGGTTCTGGCCAGTCAGAGCCGGTTCTAACCAGTCGTAGTCGGTTCTGGCCAGTCATAGCCGGTTCTAACCAGTCGTAGTCGGTTCTGGCCAGTCACAGCCGGTTCTAACCAGTCGTAGTCGGTTCTGGCCAGTCACAGCCGGTTCTAACCAGTCAAGCAAGTTCTGGCCAGTCACAGATTGTCCTTACCAGTCGTAGTCGTTTCTGGCCAGTCACAGCCGGTTCTAACCAGTCGTAGTCGTTTCTGGCCAGTCACAGATTGTCCTTACCAGTCATTGTCGGTTCTGGCCAGTCACAGCCGGATCTAACCAGTCGAGTCGGTTCTGGCCAGTCACAGCCGGTTCTAACCAGTTGTAGTCGCTTCTGGCCAGTCACAGCCGGTTCTAACCAGTCATAGTCGGTTCTGGCCAGTCACAGCCGGTTCTAACCAGTCGTAGTCGGTTCTGGCCAGTCACAGCCGGTTCTAACCAGTCGTAGTCGTTTCTGGCCAGTCACAGCCGGTTCTAACCAGTCGTAGTCGGTTCTGGCCAGTCACAGCCGGTTCTAACCAGTCGTAGTCGGTTCTGGCCAGTCACAGCCGGTTCTAGCCAGTCAAGCCAGTTCTGGCCAGTCACAGATTGTCCTTACCAGTCGTAGTCGGTTCTGGCCAGTCATAGCCGGTTCTAACCAGTCGAAGTCGGTTCTGGCCAGTCACAGCCGGTTCTAACCAGTCGTAGTCGGCTCTGGCCAGCACAGCCGGTTTTAACCAGTCAAGCCAGTTCTGGCCAGTCACAGATTGTCCTTACCAGTCATAGTCGGTTCTGGCCAGTCATAGCCGGTTCTAACCAGTCGTAGTCGGTTCTGGCCAGTCACAGCCGGTTCTAGCCAGTCCAGCCAGTTCTGGCCAGTCACAGATTGTCCTTACCAGTCGTAGTCGTTTCTGGCCAGTCATAGCCGGTTCTAACCAGTCGTAGTCGGTTCTGGCCAGTCACAGCCAGTTCTAACCAGTCGTAGTCGGTTCTGGCCAGTCACAGCCGGTTTTAACCAGTCAAGCCAGTTCTGGCCAGTCACAGATTGTCCTTACCAGTCATAGTCGGTTCTGGCCAGTCATAGCCGGTTCTAACCAGTTGTAGTCGGTTCTGGCCAGTCATAGCCGGTTCTGGCCAGTCACAGATTGTCCTTACCAGTCGTAGTCGGTTCTGGCCAGTCATAGCCGGTTCTAACCAGTCGTAGTCGGTTCCGGCCAGTCACAGCCGGTTCTAACCAGTCGTAGTCGGTTCTGGCCAGTCACAGCCGGTTCTAACCAGTCAAGCAAGTTCTGGCCAGTCACAGATTGTCCTTACCAGTCGTAGTCGTTTCTGGCCAGTCACAGCCGGTTCTAACCAGTCGTAGTCGTTTCTGGCCAGTCACAGATTGTCCTTACCAGTCATTGTCGGTTCTGGCCAGTCACAGCCGGATCTAACCAGTCGAGTCGGTTCTGGCCAGTCACAGCCGGTTCTAACCAGTCGTAGTCATTTCTGGCCAGTCACAGCCGGTTCTAACCAGTTGTAGTCGGTTCTGGCCAGTCACAGCCGGTTCTAACCAGTCGTAGTCGGTTCTGGCCAGTCACAGCCGGTTCTAACCAGTTGTAGTCGGTTCTGGCCAGTCACAGCCGGTTCTAACCAGTCGTAGTCGGTTCTGGCCAGTCACAGCCGGTTCTAGCCAGTCAAGCCAGTTCTGGCCAGTCACAGATTGTCCTTACCAGTCGTAGTCGGTTCTGGCCAGTCATAGCCGGTTCTAACCAGTCGTAGTCGGTTCTGGCCAGTCACAGCCGGTTCTAACCAGTCAAGCAAGTTCTGGCCAGTCACAGATTGTCCTTACCAGTCGTAGTCGTTTCTGGCCAGTCATAGCCGGTTCTAACCAGTCGTAGTCGGTTCTGGCCAGTCACAGCCGGTTCTAACCAGTCGTAGTCGGTTCTGGCCAGTCACAGCCGGTTTTAACCAGTCAAGCCAGTTCTGGCCAGTCACAGATTGTCCTTACCAGTCGTAGTCGGTTCTGGCCAGTCACAGCAGGTTCTAACCAGTTGTAGTCTGTTCTGGCCAGTCATAGCCGGTTCTAACCAGTCGTAGTCGGTTCTGGCCAGTCACAGCCGGTTCTAACCAGTGGTAGTCGGTTCTGGCCAGTCACAGCCGGTTCTAACCAGTCGTAGTCGGTTCTGGCCAGTCACAGCCGGTTCTAACCAGTGGTAGTCGGTTCTGGCCAGTCACAGCCGGTTCTAACCAGTCGTAGTCGGTTCTGGCCAGTCACAGCCGGTTCTAACCAGTCGTAGTCGGTTCTGGCCAGTCACAGCTGGTTCTAACCAGTCGTAGTCTGTTCTGGCCAGTCACAGCCGGTTCTAACCAGTGGTAGTCGGTTCTGGCCAGTCACAGCCGGTTCTAGCCAGTCGTAGTCGGTTCTGGCCAGTCACAGCCGGTTCTAACCAGTCGTAGTCGGTTCTGGCGAGTCGCAGTCAGTTCTAATCAGTTGTAGCTGAACCCACCTGCAGGATGACGTAGCCCAATAGCTTTAGGTGCCGGTCCCTCATGACCCTGGACCCGACCAGAACCTCAGAGTTGTGGCAGTAGTGCCACTTGTCATTGACAGACATGATGACCCTGCAGGAACCAGAGCGGGGGTTAGACCTGTTCTGGGGGTGGGGGGTGGAACCACCGCCTGGACTCCGGGTTGGACTCACCTTCGGACCTGCCTGTGGTTGGTTGGCAGGTGTTCTGATTCCGGTCGGTCCGTGGGGTGGGGCTGTAGGGGGGCCCCTTGTCGGTCCCCGCCCCCTCGCAGTACGTGACTCCTTCGTAGAACCCCGTCAGGTTCGGCTCCTGGACCCCCGCGGCCCCCTCCTCGTCCAAGATCTTCCCAATGGAGAACTGCAGGAGGGAGTCTGGGGCAGGGGCCCCATTGGGCCCTGGGGTCCCCTGGGGGGGCAGGCTGTCAGAGGGGGGGCTGCTGAGTGAAGAACTGTCCTGGCTCTCCACGGAGGGCTCCTTTGCTAGGCTGGAGTAGTACTCCGCCGCAGGTACGTAGTAGGGGCCAAAGTCCGGGGGCCCGCCGTTGGTCCGGGGCCGGAGGGGGTCCAGGACCGCCGCGGCACACACGTGGGGGGGCAAGTACGACCGCACGTCCATGGCTCCGCCCATTTCTTCAGCCGCATCACAGGGCTGTTCGGCGCCATCCTCCAGCACCGCAAACGGAGAGAACTTCTGCAAGTCTGCCGTCGCCGTGGCAACCGCATCCTCAGAAGCCTTGGTCGCCATGGCGACGCAGGGGGGAGGAAGAACATTCACAGCCAGACTGGACCCAGATCTGAGGGGCAGAACCCGTCCAGAACCGTCAAGCCAGAGGACGAAGTCTGCAGGGACAGACACAGTTAGTGCTCGTAGTACTGACGGTAGTAATGGCTGTGATACTGATGGAAAACTAAAAATGTACTGCGAGTAGTACTGACCAATACTGATGGAAAACTCTACAATAGTACTGGTAATCGTATTGACTGTAATACTGACTTTAAACTCTACTATAGTACAACAATAGTACTACCAGCATTACTGTTTTCCATGGTGTAGTACCCGTGTAGTACCTGTGTAGTACTGTGCAAAACTCTGTAGTATCAGTGTAATGCCCGTTAAGTACCAGCGGGTACCTATGTAGTACCATGCAGAGCAGTGTAGTACCCGTGCAGTACCTGTGTAGCACTGTGCAGAGCTGTGTAGTACCATCGTAGTACCATGCAGTACCTGTGTAGTAGCCCGGCGCCAGCACCTGGTCCTGCCTGTAGTTGAGCTCCCCCACCAGCTGCCGCAGGGCCTCTGCTACCAGACCTTTATAGCTGACACAACCAGGAGTCAGTTAGATCCAGCTCAGACTGGTCCAGTCAGGTTACAACCGGTTAGAACCAGCTCAGACTGGTCCAGTCAGGTCACAACCGGTTAGATCCAGCTCAGACTGGTCCAGTCAGGTCACAACCGGTTAGAACCAGCTCAGACTGGTCCAGTCAGGTTACAACCGGTTAGAACCAGCTCAGACTGGTCCAGTCAGGTCACAACCGGTTAGAACCAGCTCAGACTGGTCCAGTCAGGTCACAACCGGTTAGAACCAGCTCAGACTGGTCCAGTCAGGTCACAACCAGTTAGATCCAGCTCAGACTGGTCCAGTCAGGTTACAACCGGTTAGAACCAGCTCAGACTGGTCTAGTCAGGTTACAACCGGTTAGAACCAGCTCAGACTGGTCCAGTCAGGTCACAACCGGTTAGAACCAGCTCAGACTGGTCTAATCAGGTCACAACCGGTTAGAACCAGCTCAGACTGGTCCAGTCAGGTTACAACCGGTTAGAACCAGCTCAGAGTGGTCCAGTCAGGTCACAACCGGTTAGAACCAGCTCAGACTGGTCCAGTCAGGTTACAACCGGTTAGAACCAGCTCAGACTGGTCCAGTCAGGTCACAACCGGTTAGAACCAGCTCAGACTGGTCCAGTCAGGTCACAACCGGTTAGAACCAGCTCAGACTGGTCCAGTCAGGTTACAACCGGTTAGAACCAGCTCAGACTGGTCCAGTCAGGTTACAACCGGTTAGATCCAGCTCAGACTGGTCCAGTCAGGTTACAACCGGTTAGAACCAGCTCAGAGTGGTCCAGTCAGGTTACAACCGGTTAGAACCAGCTCAGACTGGTCCAGTCACGTTACAACCAGTTTCAATCCAGCTCAGAGAGGTCCAGTCGGGTTACAACCGGTCAGAACTAGCTCAGAGTGGTCCAGTCAGGTTACAACCGGTTAGAACCAGCTCAGACTGGTCCAGTCAGGTCACAACCGGTTAGAACCAGCTCAGACTGGTCCAGTCAGGTCACAACCGGTTAGAACCAGCTCAGACTGGTCCAGTCAGGTTACAACCGGTTAGAACCAGCTCAGACTGGTCCAGTCAGGTTACAACCGGTTAGAACCAGCTCAGAGTGGTCCAGTCAGGTTACAACCGGTTACAACCAGCTCAGACTGGTCCAGTCAGGTTACAACCAGTTTCAACCAGCTCAGAGAGGTCCAGTCGGATTACAACCGGTCGGAACTAGCTCAGAGTGGTCCAGTCAGGTTACAACCGGTTAGAACCAGCTCAGACTGGTCCAGTCAGGTCACAACTGGTTAAAACCAGCTCAGACTGGTCCAGTCAGGTCACAACCGGTTAGAACCAGCTCAGACTGGTCCAGTCAGGTTACAACCGGTTAGATCCAGCTCAGACTGGTCCAGTCAGGTTACAACCGGTAAGATCCAGCTCAGACTGGTCCAGTCAGGTTACAACCGGTTAGAACCAGCTCAGACTGGTCTAGTCAGGTTACAACAGGTAAGAACCAGCTCAGACTGGTCCAGTCAGGTCACAACCGATTAGAACCAGCTCAGACTGGTCCAGTCAGGTTACAACCGGTTAGATCCAACTCAGACTGGTCCAGTCAGGTTACAACCGGTTAGAACCAGCTCAGACTGGTCCAGTCAGGTCACAACCGGTTAGAACCAGCTCAGAGTGGTCCAGTCAGGTCACAACCGGTTAGAACCAGCTCAGACTGGTCCAGTCAGGTTACAACCAGTTAGATCCAGCTCAGACTGGTCCAGTCAGGTTACAACCGGTTAGAACCAGCTCAGACTGGTCCAGTCAGGTCACAACGGGTTAGAACCAGCTCAGAGTGGTCCAGTCAGGTTACAACCGGTTAGAACCAGCTCAGACTGGTCCAGTCAGGTAACAACCGGTTAGAACCAGCTCAGAGTGGTCCAATCAGGTTACAACCGGTTAGATCCAGCTCAGACTGGTCCAGTCAGGTCACAACCGGTTAGAACCAGCTCAGAGTGGTCCAGTCAGGATAACAACCGGTCGGAACTAGCTCAGACTGGTCCAGTCAGATTATAACCGGTTAGAACCAGCTCAGACTGGTCCAGTCAGGTTACAACTGGTTAGAACCAGCTCAGACTGGTCCAGTCAGGTTACAACCGGTTAGAACCAGCTCAGACTGGTCCAGTCAGGTTACAACCGGTTAGAAACAGCTCAGACTGGTCCAGTCAGATTACAACCGGTCGAAACCAGCTCAGACTGGTCCAGTCAGGTTACAACCGGTTAGAACCAGCTCAGACTGGTCCAGCCAGGTTACAACCGGTTAGAACCAGCTCAGACTGGTCCAGTCAGGTTACAACCAGTTAGAACCAGCTCAGACTGGTCTAGTCAGGTTGCAACCGGTTAGAACCAGCTCAGACTGGTCCAGTCAGGTCACAACCGGTTAGAACCAGCTCAGACTGGTCCAGTCAGGTTACAACCGGTTAGATCCAGCTCAGACTGGTCCAGTCAGGTTACAACCGGTTAGAACCAGCTCAGACTGGTCTAGTCAGGTTACAACCGGTTAGAACCAGCTCAGACTGGTCCAGTCAGGTCACAACCGGTTAGAACCAGCTCAGACTGGTCCAGTCAGGTTACAACCGGTTAGATCCAGCTCAGACTGGTCCAGTCAGGTTACAACCGGTTAGAACCAGCTCAGACTGGTCCAGTCAGGTTACAACCGGTTAGAACCAGCTCAGACTGGTCCAGTCAGGTTACAACCGGTTAGAACCAGCTCAGACTGGTCCAGTCAGGTTACAACCGGTTAGAACCAGCTCAGACTGGTCCAGTCAGGTTACAACCGGTTAGAACCAGCTCAGACTGGTCCAGTCAGGTCACAACCGGTTAGAACCAGCTCAGAGTGGTCCAGTCAGGTTACAACCGGTTAGAACCAGCTCAGAGTGGTCCAGTCAGGTTACAACCGGTTAGAACCAGCTCAGACTGGTCCAGTCAGGTTACAACCGGTTAGAACCAGCTCAGACTGGTCCAGTCAGGTTACAACCGGTTAGAACCAGCTCAGACTGGTCCAGTCAGGTTACAACTGGTTAGAACCAGCTCAGACTGGTCCAGTCAGGTTACAACCAGCTCAGACTGGTCCAGTCAGGTTACAACCGGTTTCAACCAGCTCAGACTGGTCCAGTCAGGTTACAACCAGATGGAAACAGCTCAGAGTGGTCCAGTTGGATTACAACCGGTCGGAACCAGCTCAGACTGGTCCAGTCAGATTACAACCGGTTGGAACCAGTTAAGACTGGTCCAGTCAGGTTACAACCGGTTGGAACCTGCTTAGACTGATCCAGTCAGGTTACAACCAGTCTGAATCGGATCAGACTGGTCCAGTCAGGTCAAGTTAAAGCAGCAGGTGTGCTTCACCTGTGTGCTGGTGCTACCTGTATTTGCGGTTGACCTCATCGGCGGTCAGGGCGTGGTCAAACATCAGCACCTTGTGAGCGTCCTGCAGACGAGGACCCGTGTAGTCCTGGTACTCCAGTTCCACGGCGGCATCCAGCAGGGACAGGTAGCGCCTGACGATTAGGGCATAAGGGCTGTCTATGGTGGGAGTGACATGCTGGTTAGACTGGGGTTTAACTGAATGGACTGGGGTTTTACTGGTTATAAGTGTTAAAGTGCCGGTTAACTGGTTATACTGCTGTTTTACCAATTATACTGGTGTTAAACTGCTGTTTGACTGGTTATACTGGTGATTAACCAGTTATACTGGTGTTAAGCTGCTGGTTGACTGATTACACTGGTGTTAAACTGGTTATACCAGCGTTAAACAGCTGGTTTACTGTTTTTACAGAGGTTAAGCTGGTCATTCTGCTGGTTTACTGGTTTGACATGGGTTAAACTGGTTGTTCACTGGTAATTCTGTTGGTTACCTGGTTTTACATGGGTTTAACTGGTGGTTAACTGGTTTAACAGGGGTTAAACTGGTTGTTCTGTTGGTAAACTGGTTGTACAGGGGTTCAACTGGTTGTTGTACTGGTTTACTGGTTTAACAAGGGTTAAACTGGTTATTCCACTGAGGTTGAACTGGTTATTCTGCTGGTTAACTGGCTAATCTGTTGGTTAACTGATTATTCTTCTGGTTAACTGGTTTAACAGGGGTTAAACTGGTTATTCTGTTGGTCAACTGATTTTACAGAGACTGAACTGGTTATTCTGCTGGTCAAGTGGTTCTACAGAGGTTGAACTGGTGGTTATCTGGTTATTCTACTGTTAACCTGATTTTACAGGGGTTAAACTCATCATTCTGCTGGTTAACTGGTTTTACCGAGGTTAAACTAGTTATTCCGCAGGTTAACTGGCTTTACAGGAGTTAAACTGGCTATCCTGCTGATTAACTGATTTTACAGAGGTTGAACTGGTTATATTGTTGTTTAACTGGTTTTACAGAGGTTGATCTGGTTATTCAGATGGTTAACTGATTTTTACAAGGGTTGAGTTGGTGGTTAAGCTGGTAATCCTTCTGGTTAACTGATTTTACAGAGGTTGAACTGGTTATTCTGTTGGTTAACTAGTTTTAGGGGGGTTAAACTGGTTATTCTGCTGGTTAGCTAGTTCTACAGAGTTTAAACTGGTTATTCTGTTGGTAACTGGTTTTACAAGGGTTAAACTGGTGGTTAACTGGTCATTCTGCTGGTTAACTGGTTTTACAGGGGTTAAACTGGTTATTCTGCTGGTTAACTGGTTTTACAAGGGTTAAACTAGTTATTCTGCTGGTTAACTGGTTTTACAAGGGTTAAACTGGTGGTTAATTCGTTATTCTGCTGGTTCAATTGTTTTACAGGGGTTAAACTGGTCATTCTGCTGATTAACTCGCTATACAGAGGTTAAACTAGTTATTCTGTTGGTTAGCTAGTTTTACAAGGGTTAAACTGGTGGTTAACTGGTTGTTCTGCTGGTTTCCTTGGCCCTTCAGGTGAACCAGCAGTCTGGAGGAACTTACTGGTGACGTTGTTGATGAAGGCCGGGGAGAAGACGCGGTGCAGGACCAGGCCGGGGAAATGTCCGAGCTGGAACAGAGACATGAGGATGTTGACAGTGGCGAGCGGCGAGCTGAGCGCCTTCAGCTCCACCACCTCCTCCAGCCGAGAGAAGAACTGCTGCTCGTTGGACGGCCGGTAGCTCATCCGGCTGAACGGGAACACCAGCTTCTGGATCACCTGGGGACAGACAGAGCACAGCTGCAGACCAGTCCGTTCGGGTTCCACGGCGGCACCGAGCGACCCTCACCTTGCAATCCAGGTACTCCACCTTCTTCACCAGGAAGTCGGCGATGGTGTCCAGCAGCCGCGTCTCTCTGAGCCGATGGCGGGCCATGTACTTGGCGATCAAGGCCATCGTGTACGGCGTGATGCTGTCCACTTTTTTGGGCAACTCCTCTGTTAACGAGAGGGGGACAGCATGAGATGACCTGGCTCCGCTGCCGGACTCATCCAGCCGTGCAGGTGAGACCTGGACCACCTGCGAGGCTGCCGATGAACCTCTCCTGTCGGTTCTGGTAGAACAGGTGAGAACTGAAGATCAGTTCCAGACTCTTGTTGCTCGCCTCGCGAACGCAGGCTGCCAGCATCTCGTCCAGCAGCGCCATCTCCTGGTCCCGGACCCCACTGACGCTGGACAGGGTGTGTTTGACCAGACGGAGGATCTTCCTGGGGACGGAACAGGAGACATGGAGAACGTTCCTGAGACACGTAGAACGTTGACATGAGACATGCAGAACCCCGATCTGAGACACGCAGAACCATGATCTGAGACACCTTGACCTCTGACCTGAGACGACCTCTGACCTGAGACACCCAGAACCCTGACCTCTGACCTGAGACACCTAGAACCCTGACCTTTGACACCTTGACCTCTGACCTGAGACACCTAGAACCCTGACCTGAGACACCTAGAACCCTGACCTTTGACACCTAGAACCCTGACCTGAGACACCTAGAACCCTGACCTGAGACACCTAGAACCCTGACCTGAGACACCTAGAACCCTGACCGGACACATGTAGAACCCTGACCTGACACATGTAGAACCCTGACCTGACACACCTAGAACCCTGACCTGACACATGTAGAACCCTGACCTGACACATGTAGAACCCTGACCTGACACACGTAGAACCCTGACCTGAGACACCTAGAACCCTGACCTGACACACGTAGAACCCTGACCTGAGACACCTAGAACCCTGACCTTTGACACCTAGAACCCTGACCTTTGACACCTAGAACCCTGACCTGACACATGTAGAACCCTGACCTTTGACACCTAGAACCCTGACCTGACACACGTAGAACCCTGACCTGAGACACCTAGAACCCTGACCTGACACACGTAGAACCCTGACCTGAGACACCTAGAACCCTGACCTTTGACACCTAGAACCCTGACCTTTGACACCTAGAACCCTGACCTGACACATGTAGAACCCTGACCTTTGACACCTAGAACCCTGACCTTTGACACCTTGACCTCTGACCTGACACACGTAGAACCCTGACCTGAGACACCTAGAACCCTGACCTTTGACACCTAGAACCCTGACCTTTGACACCTAGAACCCTGACCTGACACATGTAGAACCCTGACCTGAGACACCTAGAACCCTGACCTGAGACACCTAGAACCCTGACCTGAGACACCTAGAACCCTGACCTGAGACACCTAGAACCCTGACCTGAGACACCTAGAACCCTGACCTGAGACACCTAGAACCCTGACCTGAGACACCTAGAACCCTGACCTGACACATGTAGAACCCTGACCTGACACACCTAGAACCCTGACCTGACACATGTAGAACCCTGACCTGACACATGTAGAACCCTGACCTGAGACACCTAGAACCCTGACCTGACACATGTAGAACCCTGACACATGTAGAACCCTGACCTGACACATGTAGAACCCTGACACATGTAGAACCCTGACCTGACACATGTAGAACCCTGCTCAGCTTGCGTTTACTCCCACCTGTTTGCGAGCAGCTGTTCTGGGTTTGGAACGGTGCTGGTGTCAGTTGCGGCTCCGGTACCGGCAGCGGTGGAAGACTCTGGCGGTTGCAGCGAGTGCCACTTGAGCCGGTAGTAGGACAGCAGCAGGAAGAGTGTCTGCGGGTGGCGTTCCCGCTCCAGGTTCTTCTCCAGGCCAGCCAGGCAGGCCTCCGTCAGCGGGTGTTGGCTGCCTGGATGCAGCTTCATGCTGGAACTGAACACCATGGACACGTCCTTCTGGTTGAATTGGTTCAGTCTGGACTGAGACTCCGCCTCCAGAACCTGGACCACCTGAGAGTCACTGGGAAGACCTGTGTGTACATGAGAGGGGCGTGAGTGGCGTGAGAGTATGAGCAGACGAGGTGTGAGGGGCATGCAGACTCACCGAGCGCCGCCACTGCATACAGACAGTTCACGCTGCAGGCATGTGTGTGTGAGGGGCATGCATATTAGCGGGTGTGTGTGAGGGGCATGCATATTAGCGGGTGTGTGTGAGGGGCATGCATATTAGCGGGTGTGTGTGAGGGGCATGCATATTAGCGGGTGTGTGTGAGGGGCATGCATATTAGCGGGTGTGTGTGTGAGGGGCATGCATATTAGCGGGTGTGTGTGAGGGGCATGCATATTCGCGGGTGTGTGTGAGGGGCATGCATATTAGCGGGTGTGTGTGAGGGGCATGTGTTTTAGCGGGTGTGTGTGAGGGGCATGCATATTAGCGGGTGTGTGTGAGGGGCATGCATATTAGCGGGTGTGTGTGAGGGGCATGCATATTAGCGGGTGTGTGTGAGGGGCATGCATATTAGCGGGTGTGTGTGAGGGGCGTGTGTTTTAGCGGGTGTGTGTGAGGGGCATGCATATTAGCGGGTGTGTGTGAGGGGCATGCATATTAGCGGGTGTGTGTGAGGGGCATGCATATTAGCGGGTGTGTGTGAGGGGCATGCGTTTTAGCGGGTGTGTGTGAGGGGGCATGCATATTAGCGGGTGTGTGTGAGGGGCATGCATATTAGCGGGTGTGTGTGAGGGGCATGCATATTAGCGGGTGTGTGTGAGGGGCATGCATATTAGCGGGTGTGTGTGAGGGGCGTGTGTTTTAGCGGGTGTGTGTGAGGGGCATGCATATTAGCGGGGGGGGGGCATGCATATTAGCGGGTGTGTGTGAGGGGCATGCATATTAGCGGGTGTGTGTGAGGGGCATGTGTTTTAGCGGGTGTGTGTGAGGGGCATGCATATTAGCGGGTGTGTGTGAGGGGCATGCATATTAGCGGGTGTGTGTGAGGGGCATGCATATTAGCGGGTGTGTGTGAGGGGCATGCATATTAGCGGGTGTGTGTGAGGGGCATGTGTTTTAGCGGGTGTGTGTGAGGGGCATGTGTTTTAGCGGGTGTGTGTGAGGGGCATGCATATTAGCGGGTGTGTGTGAGGGGCATGCATATTAGCGGGTGTGTGTGAGGGGTATGCAGACTCCCGAGCGCGTGTGAATGCATACAGTTACTTGCGGGTGTGTGTGAGGGGCGTGTGTTTTAGCGGGTGTGTGTGAGGGGGCATGCATATTAGCGGGTGTGTGTGAGGGGTATGCATATTAGCGGGTGTGTGTGAGGGGTGTGTGTTTTAGCGGGTGTGTGTGAGGGGTATGCATATTAGCGGGTGTGTGTGAGGGGTGTGTGTTTTAGCGGGTGTGTGTGAGGGGCATGTGTTTTAGTGGGTGTGTGTGAGGGGTATGCATATTAGCGGGTGTGTGTGAGGGGCATGCATATTAGCGGGTGTGTGTGAAGGGTGTGTGTTTTAGCGGGTGTGTGTGAGGGGCATGTGTTTTAGCGGGTGTGTGTGAGGGGTATGCATATTAGCGGGTGTGTGTGAGGGGCATGTGTTTTAGCGGGTGTGTGTGAGGGGCATGCATATTAGCGGGTGTGTGTGAGGGGCATGCATATTAGCGGGTGTGTGTGAGGGGCATGCATATTAGACAGGTGTGTGTGAGGCGTGATGGTGTGTGTGAGGGGCGTGTGTTTTAGCGGGTGTGTGTGAGGGGTATGCATATTAGCGGGTGTGTGTGAGGGGTGTGTGTTTTAGCGGGTGTGTGTGAGGGGCATGTGTTTTAGCGGGTGTGTGTGAGGGGTATGCATATTAGCGGGTGTGTGTGAGGGGCATGTGTTTTAGCGGGTGTGTGTGAGGGGCATGCATATTAGCGGGTGTGTGTGAGGGGCATGCATATTAGCGGGTGTGTGTGAGGGGTATGCAGACTCCCGAGCGCCGCCACTGCATACAGACAGTTCACGTTGCAGGCATGTGTGTGTGAGGGGCGTGTGTTTTAGCGGGTGTGTGTGAGGGGCATGTGTTTTAGCGGGTGTGTGTGAGGGGTATGCATATTAGCGGGTGTGTGTGAGGGGTGTGTGTTTTAGCGGGTGTGTGTGAGGGGCATGCGTTTTAGCGGGTGTGTGTGAGGGGCATGCATATTAGCGGGTGTGTGTGAGGGGCATGCATATTAGCGGGTGTGTGTGAGGGGCATGCATATTAGCGGGTGTGTGTGAGGGGCATGCATATTAGCGGTTGTGTGTGAGGGGCATGCATATTAGCGGGTGTGTGTGAGGGGCATGCATATTAGCGGGTGTGTGTGAGGGGCATGCATATTAGCGGGTGTGTGTGAGGGGCATGCAGACTCCCCGGTGCGCCGCCACTGCATACAGACAGGTCAAGTGTCTGTGCGTGTGTGTGTGAGGGGCATGCATATTAGCGGGTGTGTGTGAGGGGCATGCATATTAGCGGGTGTGTGTGAGGGGCATGCATATTAGCGGGTGTGTGTGAGGGGCATGTGTTTTAGCGGGTGTGTGTGAGGGGCGTGTGTTTTAACGGGTGTGTGTGAGGGGCATGCAGACTCAAAAGGCACAACCACCACGTGAGGGGCGTGCATTTTAGTGTGTGTGTGTGTGTGGAGCGTGTGTTTTAACAGATGTGTGAGAGGGGCATGTATTTTACCGGGTGTGTGTGAGGGGCATGCATATTAGCGGATGTGTGTGAGGGGCATGCATATTAGCGGGTGTGTGTGAGGGGTATGCAGACTCCCCGAGCGCCGCCACTGCATACAGACAGTTCACGCTGCAGGCATGTGTGTGTGAGGGGCATGCATATTAGCGGGTGTGTGTGAGGGGCATGCGTTTTAGCGGGTGTGTGTGAGGGGCATGTGTTTTAGCGGGTGTGTGTGAGGGGCGTGTGTTTTAGCGGGTGTGTGTGAGGGGCATGTGTTTTAGCGGGTGTGTGGGAATGCGTGCGGTCTAACAGAGCACCACCACAGCGTACAGACAGCTGACGCTGCAGGCGTGTGCGTGAGGGGTGTGTGTTTTAGCGGGTGTGTGTAAGGGGCACACGTTTTACCAGGTGTCTCTGTGAGGGGCGTGTGTTTTACTGGGTGTCTGTGTGAGGGGAGTGCATTTAGGCATGTGTGTGTGTGTGGAGCGTGTGTTTTAACAGATGTGTGTGAGGGGCGTGTGTTTTAGCGGGTGTCTGTGTGAGGTGCGTGTGTTTTAACAGGTGTGTGTGAGGGGCGTGTGTTTTAGCGGGTGTGTGTTTTAGGGGTGTGCACACTCACCGAGTGCCGCCACCGCATACAGACAGTTGACGATGCTGAAGTTGTCAAACTTGGAGCAGTCACTGACGATGGCGCTGCAGAGGGTCTGGAAGTCCTGGTGCTCCAGGATCTGCCTCCCGTCTTCATCAGCGGACGCCTCGTCGTCGTTCCCGGCAGCGTGCGGGGGGGGCGCGGCCTGCAGCAGCTGTCCGATCTTCTGCAGGGCGACGGGGTAGTGGTTGTGGGAGATCTTGGCCGGGTTCTGGGTGACCCAGCGCAGCACCTCATCGGGCCGTCGTGACCGCTCGATCAGACGCTTCATGGTGAAGAAGGTGTCATAGCTCATCTTCTCATGGATGAAGTTCCATGTCTTCTTCCTGCTGCCGCCGGCCCCCGCTCCGGCCGGACCGACGCCCCCGTAGGTGGGGATGGAAGTGTGGTAGTGCTGGGTCAGGGGGGGCGGGGCCAAATGCTGGGGATGAGGGTGGTAGTGATGGTGGAAGTGGACTCCTCTGTGGGCGTCAGGGCGGCTCTGGTACAGCGGATAGGTGGGGGGGGCGGCGCCGGGGTAGGATGGTGGGGGTGAGGGGGGATGGGGTGCCTCCAGCACTGCCAGCCCTGCCCTGCGTCCCTGTTTAACCCCACCTCCTCCGCCTCCCCCTCCCCCCCCTGCGGCGCTGTAGAGGCGGGTGGTGTACATGGTGATGGTCCGAACGGTGAGGTGGGGGGGCCGAGCTCGGCTCAGGAGGCGCCACCCAGCAGACGCACAGGGCATAGTCCAAGAGCCAGAGCACTAGCGGGGAACAGCACTCCACTCCTGGGGGGGGGGGGGGGGGGGGGCACAAAATGAAAGATCAGAAAACCAGGTTAAGTTGTGAAAAATACGTGAAAAATACGCCGCTTTCACTGTCACGACTCTGAGAGGAGGTCCAGACTCTGGGAGGAGGACCAAAAAGGAGGTCCAGACTCTGAGAGGAGGTCCAGACTCTGAGAGGAGGACCAAAAAGGAGGTCCAGACTCTGAGAGGAGGTCCAGACTCTGAGAGGAGGACCAAAAAGGAGGTCCAGACTCTGAGAGGAGGACCAAAAAGGAGGTCCAGACTCTGAGAGGAGGTCCAGACTCTGAGAGGAGGACCAAAAAGGAGGTCCAGACTCTGAGAGGAGGACCAGACTCTGAGAGGAGGTCCAGACTCTGAGAGGAGGACCAAAAGGAGGTCCAGACTCTGAGAGGAGGACCAGACTCTGAGAGGAGGTCCAGACTCTGAGAGGAGGACCAAAAGGAGGAGGTCCAGGGGCACTCTGAGAGGAGGACCAAAAAGGAGGTCCAGACTCTGGGAGGAGGTCCAGACTCTGAGAGGAGGACCAAAAAGGAGGTCCAGACTCTGAGAGGAGGACCAAAAAGGAGGTCCAGACTCTAGGAGGAGGACCAAAAAGGAGGTCCAGACTCTGAGAGGAGGACCAGACAGAGGAGGTCCAGACTCTGAGAGGAGGACCAAAAAGGAGGTCCAGACTCTGGGAGGAGGACCAAAAAGGAGGTCCAGACTCTGAGAGGAGGACCAAAAGGAGGTCCAGACTCTAGGAGGAGGACCAAAAAGGAGGTCCAGACTCTGAGAGGAGGACCAAAAAGGAGGTCCAGACTCTGAGAGGAGGACCAGACTCTGAGAGGAGGTCCAGACTCTGAGAGGAGGTCCAATGAGAGGAGGTCCAGATTCTGGGAGGAGGACCAAAAGGAGGTCCAGACTCTGAGAGGAGGTCCAGACTCTGAGAGGAGGTCCAGACTCTGAGAGGAGGACCAAAAAGGAGGTCCAGACTCTGAGAGGAGGACCAAAAGGAGGTCCAGACTCTGGGAGGAGGACCAGAATCTGAGAGGAGGACCAAAAAGGAGGTCCAGACTCTAAGAGGAGGTCAAGACTCTGGGAGGAGGACCAGACTCTGAGAGGAGGACCAAAACGGAGGTCAAGACTCTGAGAGGAGGACCAAAAAGGAGGTCCAGACTCTGAGAGGAGGTCAAGACTCTGAGAGGAGGACCAAAAAGGAGGTCCAGACTCTGGGAGGAGGTGAAGACTCTGAGAGGAGGACCAAAAGGAGGTCCAGACTCTGAGAGGAGGTTAAGACTCTGAGAGGAGGACCAAAAGGAGGTCCAGACTCTGGGAGGAGGTGAAGACTCTAAGAGGAGGACCAAAAAGGAGGTCCAGACACTGAGAGGAGGACCAAAAAGGAGGTCCAGACTCTGAGAGGAGGTCCAGACTCTGAGAGGAGGTTAAGACTCTGAGAGGAGGACCAGACTCTGAGAGGAGGACCAAAAAGGAGGTCCAGACTCTGAGAGGAGGTCCAGACTCTGAGAGGAGGACCAAAAAGGAGGTCCAGACTCTGAGAGGAGGTTAAGACTGAGAGGAGGAGGACCAAAAGGAGGTCCAGACTCTGAGAGGAGGTGAAGACTCTGAGAGGAGGACCAAAAGAGGAGGTCCAGACTCTGAGAGGAGGACCAAAAAGGAGGTCCAGACTCTGAGAGGAGGACCAAAAAGGAGGTCCAGACTCTGAGAGGAGGACCAAAAAGGAGGTCCAGACACTGAGAGGAGGACCAAAAAGGAGGACCAGACACTGAGAGGAGGACCAAAAGGAGGTCCAGACACTGAGAGGAGGACCAGACACTGAGAGGAGGACCAAAAGGAGGTCCAGACTCTGAGAGGAGGACCAAAAAGGAGGTCCAGACTCTGAGAGGAGGACCAAAAGGAGGTCCAGACTCTGAGAGGAGGACCAAAAAGGAGGTCCAGACACTGAGAGGAGGACCAAAAGGAGGTCCAGACACTGAGAGGAGGACCAAAAAGGAGGTCCAGACTTTGAGAGGAGGACCAGACACTGAGAGGAGGACCAAAAAGGAGGTCCAGACTCTGAGAGGAGGACCAGACACTGAGAGGAGGCCAAAAAGGTCCAGACTTTGAGAGGAGGACCAGACACTGAGAGGAGGACCAAAAGGAGGTCCAGACACTGAGAGGAGGACCAAAAAGGAGGACCAGACACTGAGAGGAGGACCAAAAAGGAGGTCCAGACACTGAGAGGAGGACCAAAAAGGAGGTCCAGACACTGAGAGGAGGACCAAAAAGGAGGTCCAGACTTTGAGAGGAGGACCAGACACTGAGAGGAGGACCAAAAAGGAGGTCCAGACTCTGAGAGGAGGACCAGACACTGAGAGGAGGACCAAAAAGGAGGTCCAGACTTTGAGAGGAGGACCAGACACTGAGAGGAGGACCAAAAGGAGGTCCAGACACTGAGAGGAGGACCAAAAAGGAGGACCAGACACTGAGAGGAGGACCAAAAAGGAGGTCCAGACACTGAGAGGAGGACCAAAAAGGAGGTCCAGACACTGAGAGGAGAACCAAAAGGAGGTCCAGACTCTGAGAGGAGGACCAAAAAGGAGGTCCAGACTCTGAGAGGAGGACCAAAAAGGAGGTCCAGACACTGAGAGGAGGACCAAAAAGGAGGTCCAGACACTGAGAGGAGGACCAAAAAGGAGGTCCAGACACTGAGAGGAGAACCAAAGGCCAGACTTGAGAGGAGGACCAGACTCTGAGAGGAGGACCAAAAGGAGGTCCAGACTCTGAGAGGAGAACCAAAAAGGAGGACCAGACACTGAGAGGAGAACCAAAAAGGAGGTCCAGACTTTGAGAGGAGGACCAGACACTGAGAGGAGGACCAAAAGGAGGTCCAGACTCTGAGAGGAGGACCAAAAGGAGGACCAGACACTAGAGAACCAAAAGGAGGTCCAGACACTGAGAGGAGACCAAAAAGGAGGTCCAGACTTTGAGAGGAGGACCAGACACTGAGAGGAGGACCAAAAAGGAGCCAGACTCTGAGAGGAGGGACCAAAGAGAAGACACTGAGGAGGACCAAAAGGAGGTCCAGACTCTGAGAGGAGGACCAAAAGGAGGACCAGACACTGAGAGGAGGACCAAAAAGGAGGACCAGACACTGAGAGGAGGACCAAAAAGGAGGACCAGACACTGAGAGGAGGACCAAAAAGGAGGCCAGACACTGAGAGGAGAACCAAAAGGAGGTCCAGACTTTGAGAGGAGGACCAGACTCTGAGAGGAGGTCCAAAAAGGAGGTCCAGACTCTGAGAGGAGGACCAAAAGGGAGGTCCAGACACTGAGAGGAGGACCAAAAAGGAGGACCAGACACTGAGAGGAGGACCAAAAGGAGGTCCAGACACTGAGAGGAGAACCAAAAAGGAGGTCCAGACTCTGAGAGGAGGACCAGACTCTGAGAGGAGGTCCAAAAAGGAGGTCCAGACTCTGAGAGGAGGTCCAAAAAGGAGGCCAGACTTTGAGAGGAGGACCAGACCTGAGAGGAGGCCAAAAAGGAGGTCCAGACTTTGAGAGGAGGCCAGACACCACAGGAGGCCGGACTCTGAGAGGAGGTCCAAAAGAGGCCAGCTTTGAGAGGAGGACCGCCACTAGGGAGCAGGCCAGACTTTGAGAGGAGGACCAGACTCTGAGAGGAGGACCAAAAAGGAGGTCCAGACACTGAGAGGAGAACCAAAAGGAGGTCCAGACTTTGAGAGGAGGACCAGACACTGAGAGGAGGACCAAAAAGGAGGTCCAGACACTGAGAGGAGGTCCAGACTCTGAGAGGAGGTCCAGACTCTGAGAGGAGGTCCAGACTCTGAGAGGAGGACCAAAAAGGAGGTCCAGACACTGAGAGGAGGACCAAAAAGGAGGTCCAGACTCTGAGAGGAGGTCCAGACACTGAGAGGAGGTCCAGACTCTGAGAGGAGGACCAAAAAGGAGGTCCAGACACTGAGAGGAGGACCAAAAAGGAGGTCCAGACTCTGAGAGGAGGTCCAGACACTGAGAGGATCCAGACACTGAGAGGAGGACCAAAAGGAGGACCAGACACTGAGAGGAGGACCAAAAAGGAGGTCCAGACACTGAGAGGAGGACCAAAAAGGAGGACCAGACACTGAGAGGAGGACCAAAAAGGAGGTCCAGACACTGAGAGGAAGACCAGACACTGAGAGGAGGACCAAAAAGGAGGACCAGACACTGAGAGGAGGACCAAAAAGGAGGTCCAGACTCTGAGAGGAGGTCCAGACTCTGAGAGGAGGACCAAAAGGAGGTCCAGACACTGAGAGGAGGACCAAAAAGGAGGTCCAGACTCTGAGAGGAGGTCCAGACACTGAGAGGAATACCAGACACTGAGAGGACCAAAAAGGAGGACCAGACACTGAGAGGAGGACCAAAAAGGAGGTCCAGACACTGAGAGGAGGACCAAAAAGGAGGACCAGACACTGAGAGGAGGACCAAAAAGGAGGTCCAGACACTGAGAGGAATACCAGACACTGAGAGGAGGACCAAAAAGGAGGACCAGACACTGAGAGGAGGACCAAAAAGGAGGTCCAGACTCTGAGAGGAATACCAGACACTGAGAGGAGGACCAAAAAGGAGGTCCGGACTCTGAGAGGAATACCAGACACTGAGAGGAGGACCAAAAAGGAGGTCCGGACTCTGAGAGGAGGACCAGACTCTGAGAGGAGGTCCAGACTCTGAGAGGAGGTCCAGACACTGAGAGGAGGTCCAAAAAGGAGGACCAGACTCTGAGAGGAGGACCAGACTCTGAGAGGAGGTCCAGACTCTGAGAGGAGGACCAGACTCTGAGAGGAGGACCAGACTCTGAGAGGAGGTCCAGACTCTGAGAGGAGGTCCAGACACTGAGAGGAGGACCAAAAGGAGGTCCAGACACTGAGAGGAGAACCAAAAAGGAGGTCCAGACTTTGAGAGGAGGACCAGACTCTGAGAGGAGGACCAAAAAGGAGGTCCAGACACTGAGAGGAGGACCAAAAAGGAGGTCCAGACACTGAGAGGAGAACCAAAAAGGAGGTCCAGACTTTGAGAGGAGGACCAGACTCTGAGAGGAGGACCAAAAGGAGGTCCAGACACTGACAGGAGGTCCAGACTCTGAGAGGAGGTCCAGACTCTGAGAGGAGGACCAAAAAGGAGGTCCAGACTTTGAGAGGAGGACCAGACTCTGAGAGGAGGTCCAAAAAGGAGGTCCAGACTCTGAGAGGAGGTCCAAAAAGGAGGTCCAGACTTTGAGAGGAGGACCAGACACTGAGAGGAGGTCCAAAAAGGAGGTCCAGACTTTGAGAGGAGGTCCAGACACTGACAGGAGGTCCAGACTCTGAGAGGAGGACCAAAAGGAGGTCCAGACTCTGAGAGGAGGACCAGACCTGGTCCAGTCAGGATCCTGAGGGACCGGACTGGACCTCCTATCAGGTCACCTCGGGGCGAACGTCAGCACGCACAGGTTAGCCAGATAAAACCTCAGTCTGTGACGCAAAGACGTCGCTGCTGCGACCGGAGAGCAAGGTGACGTGAGAATAACATGACGTCACTGCGCCGCTGTTAGCTGCTGCCTGACAGCAACGGCTAGGCTAGTTAGCTTGCTAGCTTCCAGCTGCCCTTTACCGGACAGCGCGCGCAGCTCCGGCCCCGTTCCGCGCGCAGCCCGCGGTGACACGCGCCCGGATGCGGCGCGAGCTTACCTCATCGCTCAGTGACGCCGGAAGCTGCTGTCTGTCGAACAGCTGATGCCGCGGAGGGTCCCGGTCTGGCGCGCGGCCGCTTCATTCCTCCACACAGTCCGCAGACGCCATCCTGCTACCCGGCATGCACCTGGCGGAGCCGCCACGGTCCCGCAGCGACGCCTGGCGGCGACGCGCGGCAGAGTTAGAGCCGAGCAGAACCGAACGCAGCCGAACCAGCGGCAGAATTAGAGCCGAACAGAACCGAACGCAGCCGAACGCAGCCGAACCAGCGGCAGAGTTAGAGCCGAGCAGAACCGAACGCAGCCGAACCAGCGGCAGAGTTAGAGCCGAGCAGAACCGAACGCAGCCGAACCAGCGGCAGAGTTAGAGCCGAGCAGAGCCGAACGCAGCCGAACCAGCGGCAGAGTTAGAGCCGAGCAGAACCGAACGCAGCCGAACCAGCGGCAGAGTTAGAGCCGAGCAGAACCGAACGCAGCCGAACCAGCGGCAGAGTTAGAGCCGAGCAGAACCGAACGCAGCCGAACCAGCGGCAGAGTTAGAGCCGAGCAGAACCGAACGCAGCTGAACCAGCGGCAGAGTTAGAGCCGAGCAGAACCGAACGCAGCCGAACCAGCGGCAGAGTTAGAGCCGAGCAGAACCGAACGCAGCCGAACCAGCGGCAGAGTTAGAGCCGAGCAAGTAATGAAGAGTATCCACAGCAATAAGTAAAGGCTGGTTTCCACCAGTTCTGGACCAGTTTCAGACCAGTTCTAGGCCAGTTTCAGACCAGTTCCAGGCCAGTTTCAGACCAGTTCCAGGCCAGTTCCAGACCAGTTCCAGACCAGTTCCAGACTAGAACCAGACTAGTACCAGACCAGTTCCAGACCAGTTCCAGACTAGAACCAGACTAGTACCAGACCAGTTCCAGACCAGTTCCAGACCAGTTCCAGACCAGTTCCAGGCCAGTTCCAGACCAGTTCCAGACCAGTTCCAGACCAGTTCCAGGCCAGTTCCAGACCAGTTCCAGGCCAGTTCCAGACCAGCTCCAGACCAGTTCCAGACCAGTTCCAGGCCAGTTCCAGACCAGTTCCAGGCCAGTTCCAGACCAGTTCCAGACCAGTTCCAGACTAGTACCAGACTAGTACCAGACCAGTTCCAGACCAGTTCCAGACTAGAACCAGACTAGTATCAGACCAGTTCCAGACCAGTTCCAGACTAGAACCAGACTAGTACCAGACCAGTTCCAGTCCAGTTCCAGACCAGTACCAGACTAGTACCAGACTAGTACAAGACCAGTACCAGACCAGTACCAGACTAGTACCAGACTAGTACAAGACCAGTACCAGACCAGTACCAGACTAGTATCAGACCAGTTCCAGACCGGTTCCAGACCAGTTCCAGACTAGAACCAGACTAGTATCAGACCAGTTCCAGACCAGTTCCAGACTAGTACCAGACTAGTACCAGACCAGTTCCAGACCAGTTCCAGACTAGAACCAGACTAGTATCAGACCAGTTCCAGACCGGTTCCAGACCAGTACCAGACTAGTACCAGACTAGTACAAGACCAGTACCAGACCAGTACCAGACCACTACCAGACCAGTACAAGACCAGTCCCAGACCAGTACCAGACTAGTACCAGACTAGTACAAGACCGGTTCCAGACCAGTACCAGACTAGTACCAGACTAGTACAAGACCAGTACCAGACCAGTACCAGACCACTACCAGACTAGTACAAGACCAGTCCCAGACCAGTACCAGACTAGTACCAGACTAGTACAAGACCGGTTCCAGACCAGTACCAGACTAGTACCAGACTAGTACAAGACCGGGTCCAGACCAGTTCCAGACCAGTACCAGACTAGTACCAGACTAGTACAAGACCAGTACCAGACCAGTACCAGACTAGTACCAGACTAGTACAAGACCAGTTCCAGACCAGTACCAGACTAGTACCAGACTAGTACAAGACCAGTTCCAGACCAGTACCAGACTAGTACCAGACCTTTTCCAGACCAGTACCAGACCAGTACCAGACTAGTACAAGACCAGTTCAGACCAGTACCAGACTAGTACCAGACTAGTACCAGACTAGTACAAGACCAGTTCCAGACCAGTTCCAGACCAGTACCAGACTAGTACCAGACTAGTACCAGACTAGTACAAGACCAGTTCCAGACCAGTACCAGACCAGTACCAGACTAGTACAAGACCAGTACCAGACCAGTACCAGACTAGTACCAGACTAGTACAAGACCAGTACCAGACCAGTACAAGACCGGTTCCAGACCAGTACCAGACTAGTACCAGACTAGTACAAGACCAGTACCAGACCAGTACCAGACTAGTACCAGACTAGTACAAGACCAGTACCAGACCAGTACAAGACCGGTTCCAGACCAGTACCAGACTAGTACCAGACTAGTACCAGACTAGTACAAGACCAGTTCCAGACCAGTACCAGACCAGTACCAGACTAGTACCAGACTAGTACAAGACCAGTTCCAGACCAGTACCAGACCAGTACCAGACTAGTACCAGACTAGTACAAGACCAGTTCCAGACCAGTACCAGACCAGTACAAGACCGGTTCCAGACCAGTACCAGACTAGTACCAGACTAGTACAAGACCAGTTCAAGACCAGTACCAGATCTTTTCCAGACTAGTACCAGACTAGTACCAGACCTTTTCCAGACTAGTACCAGACTAGTACCAGACTAGTACAAGACCAGTTCAAGACCAGTACCAGACCTTTTCCAGACTAGTACCAGACCAGTACCAGACTAGTACCAGACCAGTACCAGACTAGTACCAGACCTTTTCCAGACTAGTACCAGACCAGTTCAAGACCAGTACCAGACCTTCCAGACTAGTACCAGACCAGTACCAGACTAGTACCAGACCTTTTCCAGACTAGTACCAGACTAGTACCAGACTAGTACAAGACCAGTTCAAGACCAGTACCAGACCTTTTCCAGACTAGTACCAGACCAGTACCAGACTAGTACCAGACCTTTTCCAGACTAGTACCAGACCAGTACCAGACTAGTACAAGACCAGTTCCAGACCTTTTCCAGACTAGTACCAGACTAGTACCAGACCTTTTCCAGACTAGTACCAGACCAGTACCAGACTAGTACCAGACCTTTTCCAGACTAGTACCAGACCAGTACCAGACCAGTACCAGACTAGTACCAGACAAGTACCAGACTAGTACCAGACCTTTTCCAGACTAGTACCAGACTAGTACCAGACCTTTTCCAGACCAGTACCAGACCAGTACCAGACTAGTACCAGACTAGTACCAGACATTTTCCAGACTAGTACCAGACCAGTACCAGACCTTTTCCAGACCTTTTCCAGACCAGTACCAGACTAGTACCAGACTAGTACCAGACATTTTCCAGACTAGTACCAGACCAGTACCAGACTAGTACCAGACCTTTTCCAGACTAGTTCCAGACCAGTACCAGACTAGTACCAGACCAGTACCAGACTAGTACCAGACCTTTTCCAGACCAGAACCAGACTAGTACCAGACCTTTTCCAGACTAGTACCAGATCTTTTCCAGACTAGTACCGGACCTTTTCCAGACTAGTACCAGACCAGTACCAGACTAGTACAAGACCGGTTCCAGACCTTTTCCAGACCAGTACCAGACCAGTACCAGACCAGTTCCAGACTAGTACCAGACCTTTTCCAGACTAGTACCAGACCAGTACCAGACTAGTACCAGACCTTTTCCAGACTAGTACCAGACTAGTACCAGACTAGTACCAGGCCTTTTCCAGACTAGTACAAGACCAGTACCAGACCAGTTCCAGACCAGTACCAGACCTTTTCCAGACTAGTACCAGACTAGTACCAGACCTTTTCCAGACTAGTACCAGACCAGTTCCAGACCAGTACCAGACCTTTTCCAGACTAGTACCAGACTAGTACCAGACCTTTTCCAGACTAGTACCAGACTAGTACCAGACCTTTTCCAGACTAGTACCAGACTAGTACCAGACCTTTTCCAGACTAGTACCAGACTAGTACCAGACCTTTTCCAGACTAGTACCAGACCAGTACCAGACTAGTACCAGACCTTTTCCAGACTAGTACCAGACTAGTACCAGACTAGTACCAGACCTTTTCCAGACTAGTACCAGACCAGTTCAAGACCAGTACCAGACCTTTTCCAGACCAGTACCCGACCTTTTCCAGACTAGTACCGGACTAGTACCAGACTAGAACCAGACTAGTACCAGACCAGTTCCAGACCAGTACCAGACTAGTACCAGACTAGTACCAGACAAGTACAAGACCAGTTCCAGACCAGTACCAGACTAGTACCAGACTAGTACCAGACAAGTACAAGACCAGTTCCAGACCAGTACCAGACTAGTACCAGACTAGTACCAGACTAGTACAAGACCAGTTCCAGACCAGTACCAGACTAGTACCAGACTAGTACCAGACAAGTACAAGACCAGTTCCAGACCAGTACCAGACCAGTACCAGACTAGTCCCAGACTAGTACCAGACCTTTTCCAGACTAGTACCAGACCAGTACCAGACTAGTACCAGACCTTTTCCAGACTAGTACCAGACTAGTACCAGACCTTTTCCAGACTAGTACCAGACTAGTACCAGACCTTTCCAGACTAGTACCAGACTAGTACCAGACTAGTACCAGACCTTTTCCAGACTAGTACCAGACTAGTACCAGACCTTTTCCAGACTAGTACCAGACCAGTACCAGACTAGTACCAGACCTTTCCAGACTAGTACCAGACCAGTACCAGACTAGTACCAGACCTTTTCCAGACTAGTACCAGACCAGTTCAAGACCAGTACCAGACCTTTCCAGACTAGTACCAGACTAGTACCAGACCTTTTCCAGACTAGTACCAGACCAGTTCCAGACCAGTACCAGACCTTTTCCAGACTAGTACCAGACTAGTACCAGACCTTTTCCAGACTAGTACCAGACTAGTACCAGACCTTTTCCAGACTAGTACCAGACCAGTACCAGACTAGTACCAGACCTTTTCCAGACTAGTACCAGACCAGTACCAGACTAGTACCAGACCTTTTCCAGACTAGTACCAGACCAGTTCAAGACCAGTACCAGACCTTTTCCAGACTAGGTACCAGACTAGTACCAGACCTTTTCCAGACTAGCACCAGACCAGTTCCAGACCAGTACCAGACCTTTTCCAGACTAGTACCAGACTAGTACCAGACCTTTTCCAGACTAGTACCAGACCAGTTCCAGACCAGTACCAGACCTTTTCCAGACTAGTACCAGACTAGTACCAGACCTTTTCCAGACTAGTACCAGACCTTTTCCAGACTAGTACCAGACCAGTACCAGACCTTTTCCAGACCAGTACCAGACCTTTTCCAGACTAGTACCAGACTAGTACCAGACCTTTTCCAGACTAGTACAAGACCTTTTCCAGACTAGTACCAGACCTTTTCCAGACTAGTACCAGACCTTTTCCAGACTAGTACCAGACCAGTTCAAGACCAGTACCAGACCTTTCCAGACTAGTACCAGACTAGTACCAGACCTTTCCAGACTAGTACCAGACTAGTACCAGACCTTTTCCAGACTAGTACCAGACTAGTACCAGACCTTTCCAGACTAGTACCAGACTAGTACCAGACTAGTACCAGACCTTTTCCAGACTAGTACCAGACTAGTACCAGACCTTTTCCAGACTAGTACCAGACCAGTACCAGACTAGTACCAGACCTTTTCCAGACTAGTACCAGACCAGTACCAGACTAGTACCAGACCTTTTCCAGACTAGTACCAGACCAGTTCAAGACCAGTACCAGACCTTTTCCAGACTAGTACCAGACTAGTACCAGACCTTTTCCAGACTAGTACCAGACCAGTTCCAGACCAGTACCAGACCTTTTCCAGACTAGTACCAGACTAGTACCAGACCTTTTCCAGACTAGTACCAGACTAGTACCAGACCTTTTCCAGACTAGTACCAGACCAGTACCAGACTAGTACCAGACCTTTTCTCAGACTAGTGCCAGACCAGTACCAGACTAGTACCAGACCTTTTCCAGACTAGTACCAGACCAGTTCAAGACCAGTACCAGACCTTTCCAGACTAGTACCAGACTAGTACCAGACCTTTTCCAGACTAGCACCAGACCAGTTCCAGACCAGTACCAGACCTTTTCCAGACTAGTACCAGACTAGCACCAGACCTTTTCCAGACTAGTACCAGACCAGTTCCAGACCAGTACCAGACCTTTCCAGACTAGTACCAGACTAGTACCAGACCTTTTCCAGACTAGTACCAGACCTTTTCCAGACTAGTACCAGACCAGTACCAGACCTTTTCCAGACCAGTACCAGACCTTTTTCCAGACTAGTACCAGACTAGTACCAGACCTTTTCCAGACTAGTACAAGACCTTTTCCAGACTAGTACCAGACCTTTTCCAGACTAGTACCAGACCTTTTCCAGACTAGTACCAGACCAGTTCAAGACCAGTACCAGACCTTTTCCAGACTAGTACCAGACTAGTACCAGACCTTTTCCAGACTAGTACCAGACAGTAACAAAACCTTTCCAGACTAGTACCAGACTAGTACCAGACCTTTTCCAGACTAGTACCAGACCAGTTCCAAACCAGTACCAGACCAGTTCCAGACCAGTTCCAAACCAGTACCAGACCAGGTCCAATCAGACGTCTGCACCTGCTGACAGGTATGCATGGTCCGTGTTCATAGAAACGTTCTCTGATGTCTGAGACCACAATTAAAAAGCAAAATTTTATTTCACTAAATTCTGATTCAGTCATTTTTTTAGTTATTAGTTTCTTTGTATTTCATTTACTGTTGTGAAAGCAGGATGATACACACACACACACACACACACACACACACACACACACACACACACACACACACACACACACACACACACACACACACACACACACACACACACACACACACACACACACACACACACACACACACACACACACACACACACACACACACACACACACACACACACACACACACACACACACACACACACACACACACACACACACACACACACACACACACACACACACACACACACACACACACACACACACACACACACACACACACACACACACACACACACACACACACACACACACACACACACACACACACACACACACACACACACACACACACACACACACACACACACACACACACACACACACACACACACACACACACACACACACACACACACACACACACACACACACACACACACACACACACACACACACACACACACACACACACACAACACACACACACACACACACACACACACACACACACACACACACACATACACACACACACAC
>JALJCO010001854.1:0-11899 GCA_023101725.1 Atherinomorus stipes | reverse complement strand
AAAACATTTTTCTGCATTAGAAAACATAACTTTTCTTTTATTTTGTTGTTCCAAACCAGAAAAGTTGTGCGGACACCACAAACTACCTCCACTATTGATTCAACATTGGCTTATCTCATATTTGCCAACATAAGGTTGTGAAAAATAGATTTTTTTTTTCATTTGTGTATCAGCCCAAGGTGTGATTATTTGCCATTTCTTGCCTTGTATTTTGAAAAAATGTTGTTTCTTTGATGTTCAATAGCTGATTTTTAAGGACAATGGAAAAAAAAAAGAAAAGAAAAATAGCAGTTCAATTGTTAAGATGAGTACCAGAAGGCCAATATAAACATTATGAGCCAATATAAGCCAGTATAAATTGGCTCAATTTGGCATGTATATTATCCATCCAGCATGCAAAATTCTACCCCATAAATCAGCTTAATTAAAAGAAAGTTATGGAGAATAATGAGAAGCAATGGGCTTATACGCAGCTCTACTAATTCCTGAATTTAAACCAGCTCCTTTATTTCTTGTTTTGCATTATTAAACAAACTAATTAATCCAGGTGTCTCTGGCTACCAACAATGGTCTCAAACACACCTGGATTAATAAAAAACTTTAAAGAAATAAGCAATCATGTTTCTTACCTTTAATAATCTGGGTTGTTTTAGTTCTCCAACAGGAATACTGAGTATGGAAACATGGCACCAACACTTTCCCTGCGTACACACACCACACACGCATCTCTGCTCCATGTCTGGTTCACCAGATGATTCCAGGTGTTCTGAGTGTGATGAGTTTCATCGTTTACTCCAGGAGCTGCACAGTGATGAGGGACGCTTTCAGCTTTCTGATCCGGCCCAGTTTAACGTCCCACTGTCCCGATGCAGGGCAGCATGATAGCCCAGTACATCCCATCAGGACAGCAGGACATCAAACCACCGTCCTGTCATAAAATGTGTGTCTGTGTCATGACATTGAGTTGTTCTGATTGGTTGACGCCTCACGTCAAGACGCCAAAGTTAAGATTCTCCAACTCTGGCGTCGGCCGCCCGTGACACCTGTAATGCATGTCAAGCGCTCAAAACTCGACGTGCGAAACGTGTCTACACGCGCAGCAGGGTTTTCGGCGCATCCCCGACACATGTCGGCCATTGACTTTTCATGTAAAACTGGTGCGTACACACCAAATCACGTTTGGTGTGTACGCACTGTTGTGCTGAATTCGTCACAGGCCACAGGCAAATTATTCTTTGCTATCGGCATCACAGCACATCATTGTGTGCACACTATTAAGCAAACGGCCTCCCCCTTCTCTCCTTCCACCCTCGGCTCCACCCCCACCCCCCCACCCCCCCACCCCCCTTTAGCTGATTCAACTGTGGTCTGGTCTGGGTTTTCAAAAAAATGGATTTAAAATGAATTTAAACAAAACTTCTGCAGTAACACTGAGGGAGGCGACCACAACCTTGTCATTACCTGTAGGTTTATTTATTTTCTAAAAGTCTTGTCTGATAAACATAGTTTACTGTCTGAAATGCCCATGTTGCTAACAGATAAGGCCTTTTCAGATAGAAAGCGTTTCTCGCTGAGTTCACCGCGGGGTAGGGCGCAGAGTACCGCTTGATGCCGCTGGCAGAGCACAGCGGCATCAAGCACGTCAGGCATGCGTTGCTAAGCAACAGACCAGGAAGTGTTTTCTTCCCGGCACACTTCGTTGTGAGAGATGTACCTCTCATCGTTGCAGCAAAGAGCTTTTCTCCTGAGGAGGAGATCAGCAGCATATAAAAGGGTGGGGGTCCACCTGATCCTGATAAGGCAGAACGTGGGGGGTTCAGGCTCGTCCGGGAGCTGCATTCTTTCACACAGACCGCTTCCAGGTTTACTTCAGGCTGAACAAGGACCACTTTTTTTCCCTGAACTCGCCTCTCCTATTGGATGCGCTAGGATGTCGTCACAGCGCGCTGTGCCCGAATTGAAAAATTTTCAATCCGGGCGCAGCGGCATCAGCAGCACCGCGGCGGCATGCGCCCACCTTGCGCGCCGCGGAGCTCCGCGGCATGGCGGAACGCGCTGCCGCGGCGGTACCACATACACAATGAATGGGTTTGCCGCCTATCTGAAAGGGCCTATAGCCTTTAGCGAAGTCCGACCACGACCTACTTTCTCTAAATAAGTTTTTAACCAAATAAGGTGTAGCCAATCAAAATGAAGTCAACTTGATCTCCGGGTAAAGCTCCACATCATAACCGCACCCAACTGTATTACTGAGGAAGTGAGGTCTAGCGTGTCAAAACAATCCCCCGCTGTAAAAAATGCCATTTTTTTCTTTGAAGAATTAACATAACAGCAATGACAACTACATGAACTAGTTTTTACTGTTATGTCATGACTCCTTTAAAGCAGAACTCAGTAACTTCAGCTCGGGGCTCCCCCTAGTGGCGTCCTTTCACTGTTGTGTTCAAACCCCCCTTACACCCCCACAGCACACAGACGGCTTCTCTACCTGTCTTTCTTCTATTTTGATCCCTGGATATATTTCTAAGCTTTTACTAGCTTGTTGATGCTACGTTGCTACGTTGGTAGCAGCACCACGTCTCCCTCTGCTCAAAGCAAAGACCTGTCTCTTCTGAAACGGGACGTTTTACCCGCGATTTGCGGGTAAATATGCCGTGGATTATATTTTTCTCTGGTGTTGGCGAGTAGCAGGTAAGAATACGAATTTTTATTTACTTTTTGCGGACGTGACAAGTGATTATTGAGCCTGAAGCAGTGATGCTTCACCCGGCGCCCAGGCAGCGCAAGCTAGGTGAATCACTCTGGTCCAGCAAAGAGTTGGTTATGAGAGCCAGGAGCCGTGTTTAGGTGGTGTGAAGCTAAAGAAATTTTTCTTTGAATTAGCGCTGGTAGTCTGGTTCAAATCAGCGCTGGAAGCAGCTCGGTAGATAGGGGACATGAGTACCGTACAGCGGTTTCTGTTGTCGCAAGTTCTGCTCGGGTCGGCGCAGGCAAAGTTGTTTTTAGCTGCTCGCAGGCCAGAGGCCCCGGCGGGAGGGGGGGGACATTGAATCGCTCCGTAAACACTTTGTTTAGTCCCACGGGGATTCCGAAAAGCATTTATTAAGGTAAAAAAGTTACTGAGTTTCCCCTTTAAGTGATTGGACATTCCACCGCAGCGTACACTTATGTTTTCTCCACCTTTTCGGAAGTAGACGCAGCAAAACTACCCCCTCTACCAACGCCATGTTCGTGATTGTCAATGGCGGTAAATTTCAACGCCACACTGCCCCCTGGAGGGTCGGCAGAGCAATATTCATAACGACGCTTGAGCCTGGCGGAGGTATGAAGCTAGCTTTTATTCTCGGCCTAATGCTGGAGATTGCACTGAATTTTTACAGATTTACAAGCCGCTGTATAAAGTCATACTGTGTCTTATTGGCAGCAGCTTCATGTATCTTTAATGAATCAGATTATTGGCTGTGCATTGAAATGTGTCTCTGCTTCAGTGAAGGACATGAACATCCTTTATGTGTGTAATAAAAAAAAAAAAATACTGTAAGGACAGCTCACATGGTTTTCATGCTCTGCAGTGATCAACTGCTTGTACATTAGCCGCATTTATAAAGCATGCATCATTTCTTTCCCTCCTGTTTGCACAAGCACAGGTGACTGCAAGCGTGTCCTCATTAGTAAATTATATTCCCCTCTATCAGCCTGCCCCCCACCCCCCTTTATCCCATCAACCCTTGAGAAGATGAGACGGTCAGTTTCCTGTTTCATTTACCTCTGGTCATGCAAGGCTGCTCCAGAGCCTGACCGTCTCCCTGCACTAAATCAGAGACAGAGCCGAGCGCCCAGCCGTGGCGGTGACTCCATTTATGATATTCTATAGGATCTTGGTCACTGAGAGAAGGAAAATGTATGGCCGCTAACACTTACAGATCGTTACAGAGGTCACAGAAGCAAGCTTGATCTGATTCACATGCACAAATGCCACTCTTCTTTCCATCTCTTCGAATTGTGTCATTGAAAACCTCATTAAGCAGCAACACCATGGAGCTCAGTGTGCATTCTACTCAACGTCCTTTGGGTTTGTTATCAAGCTGTGACAGTTTCTATTTGCAGGTGTTAGATACTGTTTGGGCTTCCTCTCTTCTCCCCCTCTTCTCTCTTTTACTCATGGCAGACATGACAGAGACTGTCACCAGCAACTGATTTGCAATTTCGTGCAACTCTAGCTGGGTTGACATTATTGAGAGCGAGTTAGCGTCAGTGGTTTTGAACTGCACTGCAGCAAAATCATTTTAAGAAGTGCTCTAAATCACCAAACAGGCAGCCACAAGGGAGAATTTCACCATTTCCATGAAAGCCATTTCAGATTCTTAAAAATGACATCAGAAAGACTTTAATGCAAATCTGAGACGCTGTCAGGTTCCTCCGTGGTTGTGCATATCTCAGTGGGCAGAGCATGACACTAACGCTTTTCATGGGTAAAATCTGAAGTCTCTGTGCAAGTCAGTGTGCAGGAGAAGAGTGATACAGTTGACACTCAAGTTTTGCAATCATCAAGTTACTCGAAGGTGTGTCATATGTGGATTAACGAGTTTTTACCAACAAGAACGCTGTAAGAACTGGGCCAGAAATACTGGCTGGGTAAAAAGACACAACCTACAATTTATATTTTAATGTATTATATAAATATAAATATAAAAATGAAGAGTTATTTAGCAAAAACAGTTAACCACCATTTAGAAAAAACAGAGTTAACTGCTTTTCGTCGCTGTCGGGTACAAACCTATCTCCATGTAACATCATTAAAACCCTCTACTTCATGTGAGTGTGATTTGGTGAAAATATTCAAACAGTAAATGAAGAGTTTATTTGCAGAAGCAGATAACTCTGTTTTTTCTAAATAGTGGTTAACTGTTTTTAAAAATGAACTCTTTAAATATAAAATTGTGAAAGGTCTTACATACTTCCCAGCAAGTGCCATACAACCCAGATTCTCTCAAAAAGAATGCAATGTTGACATTTACTATTTCATGAACAATATTAGCTTATCATGAATTTGATGGCAGCTGCACATCTGAAAAAAGTGGGAATTGTGCGGCAAAAAGGTAAAAGTAGATGCTGCAACGAAACAGCTGGAGAAACATGGTGTCATTAACTGGGTTAATTGGCAACGGTTAAATAATAAGGGGATAAAAAAAAAAACACCTTAAAGAGGCAGAGTCTGTCAGAGGTAACGGAGCGTTCGGACCAAACGCATTTTCATTGTCAAAAATGCACTTGATGCCCAAAGCTGGACGTTGGTCAACATTAAATCAGACGCTTGACATCCAGCATCATGAACTCACGCCACTATAGAGTGTGGCGATCAGGGTGCGAACCATGGGGGAGCTGTAGCTCCCCTTCATGAAGCATGAACTCCCCTAGAAACATGATTTGTGAAATTTGAGGGGAGCTCCATAATACTGACATAAAGCATGCTGATTTCTCTCAGATTCGCCGTTGCCTATATGACTCTGATGGTATAATTATAATGGCCACTGAAGCGTGGCGGCGCTGCAGGATAAACTTCTTCTACATTACATTAAGCATAATGCCTGGCGAGGTGTTCATTGACTTCGGGGAGGCAACCTCCCTCCGCTTCGTTTCAGACGGCTCACGCCTTCACGTCGTCTAGCCTATTAATTGCTGACAGGACACCTTGAAGACCATATCATACCATTGTCACTTACGAAAGAAATACATATTAAATCAATTCTTAACATATTATTTTTTGTTTTTACTGTTTAAATCATAAGTTTTTCACAAAAAGCGGCTGAGCAGACTATTTAACGTCTCTCGTTGTGATGCTGCAACTGTGGCCATCACAGCTCGGTCAGTCTGCAGCTGTTCATCAGGTCTGATCAGAGTAAGGAAGTCAGATTATTGTTTAACGTTGTGTTACATGATACAAAGTTTTATTTCAGAGGGCACTGACTGAGCCCAATAAGCCTGCAGGCTGCTTTCACAGCGATGCTCCGTCACAGATGTGATCTGGTGGGTGTCCAGTCCGGCGTCTTCCTGGGGTCAGCAACATCATCAACACAATACATTCATTGGTTAAAACCATGAACATACAAGCTTACACCTCGCACACAAAGATGCGTGCTCAAGGTACAAAAAAGAAAAGTCAGTAAATCTGTACTGTTACAACCAACTCAATGACATCATATCTCAATATTCAATATCTTTCAAACCACAGAATATTCAAGTAAGATTATCCTCAAAGTAAATGTAGCAAGCTTTCACATCCTTATATGCAACTTGACTTCTTCTGTGTTTCACACTTTCACAAACTCCAGTAAAACTTAAGGGAATCAGACACTTAACTCACGGTTCCAGATGGACAAAAGGAAAAGACACAAGGCATGATGGGAAATATTCAAACAAACCTGCCCCATTACCTACAATAACGGCCATATGCTATATGTGTTCCAGTGCTGTTGTTAAAGTTGTACTTCCGTGGTTATTTCATTAATATTTCTGTGTTCTCCATTATTATTGAATGCATTCTGCATCGTTTCTGTTTAAAAAAACCTTCTGGTATCTTTGTATCCAGCTGTATTTGTATACTAGAAGAGAGGCTTGTGGTCCAACGGCAGCTTTTCCGGGTCCTTCTCATGAATTTCCGTCTGATTGGCTGGCTCCCATCAGTGTATGAAGGAAGCTCCGCCCTCCGCTCTTATTTCGCCACAGACAGGAAATAGAGCCGACAAACAAGTTTGTTCCGTCATGCTAACAAACAGTTAGCTAATTAGCTTCTCAACTCCGAAACTACAGTCGTGCAGTCTTTACTTCTAGTGTGTAGTGGAGGGTTACCTGCCTTCCAATGGACAGATAGAAACCCCACGTGGGATACACTATTTGCAATGTTACGTAGAAGTGCAAGGCTGTTCCCGATTCGCTCTTCTCTTCGTATTGTTTCTGTGATGAGGAAGCACAGCCGACTGGGGGGAACGCAACGCTAGCAAGTCAGCATGTGTAAGTAAACAAGGGGAAACCCTCCGTATTTCAGAAGGAGCAAGTTAAACGGGTTTTCAGTGGAAGGAGGCCTTTAAACAAATCATAAGAATTTTACCATTGAATTACTTTATTGTGAGACAAATCTACACTGATATGATGCTTTTCAAATTCTGATTATCAAAACCCGACCGTAAATGTGTCGGGTGTGTGGTTTGGCTGTGGAAGGTGAAGCAGTATGCACATGAGGCACAGCTACGTCTGATCACCTGCCTTTTACTGCAGTTACCGAGCGGCACATCCCACATTTCTAAACCATTCCTCATGCTCATATGGGTCAATTCTGCCTAATTCAGTCTAGATAACGTTTCCTTATCTGATTGTTCAGTTTTTCTAAGAAAGTAACAGCTGCTGTCTGCAGCAGGTTCAGCTCTGCGTCGTGGCAAAAGACGACATCATCACTACGTTTGGAAAGGAGCTGATTCCAGCTGTTAGGGACTCACCTGCATTGCTGTCGGTGAGTCTCGCTGCTTGTGGAACGTTCTGCTTTATTGTGGATGAAATCCTGGTGGACAGTAGACAGACTAGCTAACTGCTAACTGCTAACAAGCTAACGGTAGAAACTCAAACGCCATCTGATTCTGCGTTGTTTGTGAACGGCTCCACCATCAGTTTTTTTCTTCTTTTTATTTTCCGTGTGAGCGGAGGACGGCTGTCACACACAGCTACAGTGTTGTGATGCAGCCGTGAACTAGTACAGTATACTAATACTGGTCGTGGCCGTGATACTGGTATTGTTCCAGCACCAGTCTCCCGACTACAACACAGGAATAATTTCTGCCACCGCGGTGGTTTAATCTGAATAAATCATGTATCTGAACCTGCACAAGTTATCTGAGAGGGTTTTCTGAAGACAGTCACTCCTGCTATCACCATGGTAACCGTTTACATGCATTAACGTTGTGATTTTTGTAACCAAACAAATACCAGGACGCAAACATTATATTTCCCCGACACTTTCACGTCATATCATGACCTCATCTACATTAAAAGTGGAGTCTTGCATGTAAACACGTCTTCTCATAGTTCAATAATGCTTTTCTTGTGTTTCTGGTTGTGCACGCATCCCATCTATGACATTGCTTGGGAAACTCACATATTGCTCAAGTGGGTGGGCACAGGCATTGTGACGTGACACAACGTGGCAGCGGGTAGATGGGGAGGAGGCCGGAGTTGTGACTGTGCCACCTGAAGTGGTCGTTAGGTTTGCTGCCACAACCAGGAGAGGACTGATTGAGTGCTGCCCCTGGAGGGCAGCGTCCATGAGACTGTACCACTGCCAGGTGGCAGCGGCCACACCACCGGCCTCCACCCCTTTGCCTGTCGGTGGGCGTTGCAGTTCCTGGAAAAACATTTCAACATGAGAAAGACTGAGCCTGTGAACATAGCTGGCGTTAAGAAGAGAACGAAGAAGGTAAAAAGAAAGAAAAGTAATATACTCAGCAAGATTACCTTGTATTTGTCTTTCAGGTTGTTCCATTTTTTCATGGCTTCTTTAGCTGAAATGTTCAGCCCAGTGCTGACAACAAAATCCCTGAAAGACAGGAGTATACCGACTCAGAACAATTTCAACGAAGCATTCATTCAATCATTCATCATAATAAACGATTCTATTTTTTATTTTATTAACCCATATTAATATATTATTAATCCCATAGTGGTTCATGTTCATCCATCCATCCATTCATCATCCATCCATTGTGTCAAATGCGCAGAGAAAACAAAAGATGTGTAAGATACTAATATGGCAGCCGGTGAACAGCTTCTCATTTTCTGCACGCCCTTCAATCAGGACCCGGTTTTCATTTGTCCCTTCAGAAAAGTAATGAGTTTAATTAATTTAACATTAAGAAAAATAAATAAATAAAAACCTCTTAAACTGTACAAGTCAAATTATGATATCCAACATAACTGAATGGCTGTAATGACAATTACTAACATTATTAAAATAATAAGTTAAAAAAGCCTTGACAGATGTGACAGTTATTTAATCTGAGCAACCGTACTACCGATAGCTACTGTTAGCTACCGTTAGCTGCTCCGCTCCCGCTTCTGAAACCGCTAAAGCCACTTTTAATAACGGATTAAACTTTACAAATCCACCCTAAGTTGAATTAAAAGAACTCTGTTATAATTTATTAAACCAGCGATATGTAAAATAGAGAGTATTTAATAGAGTATTTTCCGCACTTACAGCTATGACTTTTGCCATCTTCCGCCATCGTTGCGTTGCAATGCCTTGTGGGATGTAAGGGTGCCTGAAGTCCACAGAAGTCACCCCCGATGCAGACTCGGAAAAGTGGGCGGAGCAAGTACACATCCGGAATTCGAAGCGTACTTGACTTGATGCGTTTTTTTAATTGGAACAGTACTTGGACCTCTACTGATGACGTTTCAAAAGTACACAAGAACGCAAGTACGCAAAAGTACGCATATTGAGAAATGGCCCAGGACAGGTTTAAATTAGGCCCCTCCCCTTTCCTATAAAACTTAACATTCCTAGTTATCTCTACTAAACCAGATCAGTGCAATTGATTTTTCAGTTAAACAATCTACTAATGTTGTTTAGTAATGACAGCAGCTTTTGACAAAATATATAAGTTTAAGTAATGATTACGCAGAAGTTTAATTAGAAACAAAATTCAATTCAATTCAATTCAATTCAACTTTATTTGTATAGCGTCCATTCATGACAATGTCACCTCAGGGCGCTTAAACAGACAGAAAAATTCAGGTCAGATTCATAATAGCCTAGTTAAGGAAACCAACAGATTGGATCGAATCTTGACTTGACCCGGTCCAATCCCCCATCCTGAGCAAGCACGGAGGGGTGGCGACTGTGGGAAGGAAAACACCCTTTTAACAGGGAGGAAAAACCTCCGGCAGAACCCGGCTCAGGTAGGGCGGCCATCTGCCTCGACCGGCTGGGGGGGAGAAGACAGAAAGGGAGACCAACAAACACTGCAACATTATCCAGCCAGATCTGCTGAGAGAGGAGAACACAGTTAATGATGCAATACTGCCACAGGTTTCTACATGGAGAGCAGAGATGGTGGGAGAGAAAGAGCCCAGTGCATCATGGATGTCCCGCAGCAGTCCAAACCTATAGCAGCTTAACTAAGGGAAGGCTAGCCATCCCTAACTATAAGACTTATCAAAAAGGAAGGTTTTAAGCCTGATCTTAAAGGTAGAGAGGGTGTCTGCCTCCCGAACCTGAAGTGGTAACTGATTCCATAATAGGGGGGCTTGATAGCCAAACGCTCTGCCTCCCATTCTACTCTTAGAGACCCTTGGAACTACCAAAAGGCCTGCAGTCTGAGAGCGAAGTGCTCTGCTTGGAATATATGGAACTATGAGATCTCTAATATATAATGGAGCTTGGTCATGGAGAGCTTTATATGTGAGAAGAAGAATTTTAAATTCTATCCTGGATTTAACAGGGAGCCAATGAAGAGAAGCTAGAACTGGAGAAATATGATCTCTCCTGCTGGTTCTAGTCAGAACCCTCGCTGCAGCATTCTGGATCAGCTGGAGACTTTTCAAGGCGTATTTGGGGCAGCCCAATAATAAGGAATTACAGTAATCCAATCTGGAAGTAACAAAAGCATGGACTAGTTTTTCTGCATCGTCTGAGAGATGTTCCTAATTTTAGCAATATTACGTAGGTGAAAGAAGGCGGTTCTAGAAACCTGTTTTATATGGGAGTTGAAAGACAAATCCTGGTCAAAAATGACTCCAAGATTCTTCACTGTGGTGCTGGAAGCCAAATTAATGCCATCCAGATCAACTATAAAGCTAGATAATTTAGTCCTGAGTTTTTCGGGTCCAAAGGCTATAACCTCGGTCTTGTCTGAATTTAGAAGCAGAAAGTTCAGGGTCATCCAGGTCTTTATGTCACTAAGACATCTTTGTAATCTAACAAACTAATTGGTTTCATCAGGCTTCATAGATAAGTATATCTGAGTGTCGTCTGCATAACAATGAAAATTTATGCCATGTTGTCTGATGATATTACCCAAAGGGAGCATATATAATGTGAAGAGAATTGGTCCAAGCACAGAACCCTGGGGAACTCCATGAGTTACTCTGGTGTGTGATGAAGACTCGTTGTTGACATTAACAAACTGAAATCTATCAGATAAGTATGACTTGAACCAGTCTAATACAGTTCCGCTAATTCCAATAACATGTTCAAGTCTCTGTAGCAGAATGTTGTGATCGATGGTGTCGAATGCAGCACCTGAGATCTAACAGGACAAGTATGGACAGGAGTCCTTTATCTGAAGCCATGAGAAGATCGTTAGTAACCTTCACCAGTGCCGTCTCTGTGCTATGATGAGCTCTAAAACCAGACTGAAACTTTTCAAACAGATTATTTCTGCTCAGATGGGCACAAAGTTGAGCTGAAACTGTTTTCTCAAGAATTTTAGACATAAAGGGGAGTTGGATATCGGTCTATAATTAGCTAATTCTCCTGGAGTCAAGAGTAGGTTTTTTTAAGTAAAGGTTTTATTACTGCAGTCTTAAAGGACTGAGGTACATATCCTGCCAATAGCGATGAATTAATCAGATCTAGTAGGTAAGTGTTAATCAAAGGGAAAGACTTCCTTTAGCAACTTGGTTGGGATGGGATCCAGAATGCAGGTAGAAGGTTTGGATGCCACAATTAGTTTGGTTAACTCAGATATCTGTATAGGACAGAAATGATCCAGACATAATTCAGCATCTACAGATGTCTCTAAACCTGCAGGGGGTAAGAAGTCGTTAGTAGCTGGGAGGATGTCATGGATTTTCTCTCTAATAGAAACAATTTTGTTTGTAAAGAAACTCATGAAATCGTCACAGCTGA
>JALJCO010001853.1:0-27962 GCA_023101725.1 Atherinomorus stipes | reverse complement strand
CTAGTTCACCCTCAGAACAATTTAACTTTATTTTCCAAATACCTTCATGGTGAGCAAGACTCTGGAGCACTTTTTTGATATTTCAAATGCAGCCGGCGATCAGGACGACTTCTCGTTTTCACCCCAACTTTCATATTATGGAGTTCGATTGAGCGCGAGCCAACAAGGTCCTTAGAAGTCCACAAAAACTTGTCAATATTCCTCCATACTGCTCATCCAATGTAATCCAAGTGTCCTGAGTGGGTAGCGTCCAGAATTTACTCGAAACAACGTCATTTACTAGATTTTTAGAGCCTAAAAAGAAGAATATAATACTTCCACGAAGCGTGCACCTGCGCATCCACGAAACTATGGAAGCCTCGGCGTTCAGAGCCTATGCTGCCGAGAATACAAGCGTAGAAGAAGAAATTCGCTGTTTACATTGTGTTAAGAGCAACAGAGCTGCAGACGAACCGGGACAAACATAAGAGGAATTGCATATTGATTTAAAACAAATAATGAAAGAAAAAGAGAACGCGCGATCTCGTCTGCCGCACCTTCTGTAGTTCCATGAACACACATCGGTGTGCGCGCAAGAGACGCGATGTACTTCTATTTAGGCTCTAAAAATATACTAAATGGCGTAGTTTCGAGTAAATTCTGGACGCTACCCACTCAGGACACTTGGAATACATTGGACGAGCAGTATGGAGGAATATTAAGTTTTTGTGGACTTCTAAGGACCTTGTTGGCTCGGGCTCAATCGAACTCCATAATATAAAAGTTGGGTGAAAACGAGAAGCCGTCCTGATCTCCGGCTGCATTTGAAATATTAAAAAAGTGCTCCAGAGTCTTGGTCACCATGAAGGTCAGTGGAAAATAAAGTTAAATCATTCTGTGGGTGAACTATTCCTTTAAGGCACTACTTATCCCAAACAGTGCTCTAAACAGAGCAGGTACAGTTATAAAGCTCAGAGTTCACTTCACACACAGTGCTTTGTCCATCCAGGGACACCGTAGTAAAAATGGTGGAACAAATGTTGTATGGCAGCCTCCATGTATGTGCACCCCCCACCAAGTAGATATAAATGACTCATTCTAAGAAAATAAACACATCACAGTTATTCTAGTGAAGCAATTACTCATTAATAGAAACACAGTCTTGGATTATATTTCACATTTGTCTGCCATTGACATTTGACTTTTTACACACTGTACCTTTAAGTTTTTAAAGATAAATTCTTATACTTACTCAAATGTTTAATAAAAAATAAAACAACAAGGTGTACACAAATCTTAGGATGTTAACTGGTAACTGGTGGAATTAATACTTAGAAAGGATGTTAATTGAACTGTAACTTATAATCCTACCTGTTTTTCCAGCATTATATAATATTTTCTGTAAACTGTTTAGTAAAACAGTGTACCCAGATAAAAAGTGGCCAAACCTTTACATCATACATTGTTGCAATATTTCACACAAGCATTCTCCTTTACATGCTCACGAGCTGCAGATCTGACCTGAACAAACATATCTTAAGATAATTAACTTTCACTTTTCTGTTACTATTTTTATTTGCCTCATTGATACAGGATTAGGGATAAGTTTCCTTTTTTCAACCTGGACCTTATTTCTAGGAGTATATGCGTGCATTTACTCACTGGTAAAGTTTCTGCATCACTTTGAGTCCTTCGGAAGATATAACTTGATTCACACTTCAGTGTACATCCAGTGGTAATGGCGGAGACGGGGCAGCGACTATATGAGTAAAACTCCTTGATTTTCACCAATACTTTACGTAGAATGAAAAAAAGAACGAGTACTATTGTCCTGTGAGTCCAGATTTAGCTTTCCGTTAGTTATCAGGTAGTTCTAGACACTTTTTGGGCCACGCGTTCACGATGCGCGCTTCCGTAGTTAAGCTGAGAAGAGCAGCTCGCTGCCCAGACGACAACAAAAACACAATTTGTGAAACTCTGAACTCACAGGATAATAGTACTTATTCGTTCGTTCATTCTACTTAAAGCATTGATGAAATGAAGTTGTTTTGCTGCAGATAATGTCTTATATAGCAGCACTTTGAGGGTCATGTTCTTTGATTTTTCAAGCGCATTTAATACTATTCAGCCTGCTTTGCTATGTCAGAAGCTCCATAACTTCCAGGTGGATCCCTCCACAACCACCTAGATTTACGACTACCTCACAAACAGACCACAGTTTGTGAGACTGAAAGGTTGTGTGTCTGAGATGGTGGTCAGCAGCACTGGAGCACCACAAGGGACTGTACTCTCACCATTCCTCTTTACACTGTACACCTCAGACTTCCAGTATAACTCTGAGTCCTGTCATCTGCAGAAATATTCTGATGACTCTGCTGTTGTGGGGTGTATTAGTGATGGACAAGAAGCCGAATACAGGGACTTGTCAATCAGTTTGTGAAATGGTGCAGTGACAATCAGCTCATCTTAAATACCAGCAAGACTAAAGAGATGATTGTTGACTTCAGGAGGAGCAAGAATAAGCAGCATAGTCCTGTCTACATCCTGGAAGAGGAGGTGGAGGTGGTAGAGAACTACAAATACCTTGGAGTTCAGCTGGACAACAGACTCGATTGGAAATGCAACACTGACTACATCTACAAGAAAGGTCAGAGCAGACTCTACTTCTTAAGGAAGCTAAAATCATTTAATGTCTGCAAAAAGATGTTGCATATCTTCTATAAGTCTGTGGTAGAAAGTGCAATTAGCTTTGCAGCCATCTGCTGGGGCAGCAGCATCAGAACCAGAGACTTGAAGAAACTAAACAAGCTGATCAAGAAAGCTGGTTCTGTGCTGGGGATAACTCTGGAGCCGCTGGAGCTGATCGTTCAAAAAAGAATGCTTCACAAGCTGATGAAGATGATGGAGGACACTTCCCATCCTCTCCACATCACGGTGAAGAATCAACAGAGTGTGTTCAGTGGGAGGCTGCGTCAAGTTCGCTGTAGGACGGAGAGATACAGGAATTCATTCCTGCCAGCAACCATCACCCTAAAGAACAAGACTAACTGACTTTTTGTTTATTTATTTAAAAAAAAAAAAAAAAAAAAAAAGTGAGCTTTTACAATACTGAATTTCCCTTCGGGGATGAATAAAGTATTTTTCATTTCATTTCATTTTTCATTTCATATAGTCGCTGCCCCATCTCCGCCATTATTACTGGATGTACACCGAAGGGTGAATCAAGTTATATCCTCCGAAGGACTCAAAGGATGCATAAACTTTAGTGGTGAGTAAATGTATATAAACTCCTGGAAATAAGGTCCAGGTTGGAAAAAAAGAAACTTATCCTTTAAGTTTGATTAAGTCCACTGAAGCTATAAATATTTAAAGAAGTAAATGTGAAGTAAATGTGAGGTGGAATATCTCCTCAGTGGACACAGCTTGGCTTCCTACAGGCATTGCATAGCTCAGTGATCAATTCATGCTCCAGGAGACCAGCACGGTTCAATGGCTGTAGGTGGTTGGCCTTCACCTGTTTGCTGCAAAGAGAAATTGAGCTGTGAATCTGTCGTTGCTCTTTCTTTGCAGTGAACGCTGAAACTGACTGAAGGAAAACAGAATGTTAGGATCCAGACTGCCCACTATGTGGGCAGGTTTTTTGTTCTTTTCAGGCACTCCAGGGACTACTCAGCAGTGGCAGGCAGGTCCTTGTCATTGGTCTCACCTGTTCCAGTCCTCACACCTGCAGTTCATCTCCTCATCAGCCATCTGCTTTAAAGACGCTCCTCACCTACAAGTCGTCGCCAGTTCTTCTGCTTGCCATCCGTGGTAGTGAGAACCAGCCTTTTATTTCTTGACATATGTATATATCTGCAAAACATCTCACCTTAATTCTTCTGCCAGGATTCCCTGCCTGCTGCTGCCTGCCCCTGGAGTGCCTATCTTTGTCCTGCCAGCCAAGCTTCTGGTCATCCCCAACCTTACCTGTTTGCAAATAAAATCCTTCCTGTGAGTTCTGCATTTGGGTCCCTTTGTGCCAGCACCGAGTCCTAACAGAAGAACTGGCCATGGAAACGGATCCAGCAGGCTCACCACCTGGCCCCCTTCTGCGGGATGTCCTCTCTCGCCAAGGAGTTCTCTTAGGCCAACATGAGCATGTGCTGACATCACTACAGGCTGAGAACCAGCAACTACACCGAGCCCTTAAAGACCTCCAAGCCCATGTTTCAACCTTAACTGGTCACTCTGTCTCCACAGCCTCAGCCCAGCCTCCGCCAGCCCGTGAACCCCGACCAGTCGATCCTGAACCTTATGATGGGACTTTGGGAAGGTGCCGTGGTTTTCTGCTACAGTGCTCCCACGTTTTCACCCTTCAGCCTCGAACGTTCTCAACAGATAAGTCAAAGATCCTTTACATTGTTGGTCTGCTCCGGGACAGAGCACTGGCTTGGGCAGAGGCAGAGGATTCTCACCTCCCGCTGGCTACAAGACCCCTTGACCGGTTCCTGGACTCTTTCAAAGCTGTGTTTGACTTGCCTGACTTCTCCGGTAACGTGTCCCAGAGGCTTCTCCAGGTTTCCCAGGGGGTGGATTCTGTGGCTGACTATTCCATCCGTTTCCGGACGCTAGCAGCTGAGGCCGGCTGGGATGAGGGGGCGCTTCGTGGAATTTTTCTTAATGGTCTTAACGAACAACTCAAGGACGAGCTGGCAGCTCGCGACGAACCCTCCAGTTTGGATTCCCTTATCTCCACAACCATCCAGATGGACAACCGTCTCCGGGAACGGAGACGACAACGTAGGACAAGGCATCATGGCTCACCACCAACCAAAGTCCACCTGCCAACGCATCCAGTTACCCCTCCATCACCGTCCCTGGTTTCCACACCCCTGGGAGCTGATCATCCTGAGCCCATGCAGCTGGGAGGTGCTCGTCTCACCCCTGGAGAAAGAGACCGCAGGTCACGAGAGGGCCTGTGTTACTATTGTGGGGGCACAGGTCACATGATCTCTTCTTGTCCAGTGCGGCCAAAAGGAAGGGCTCATCAGTAGAAACGGGGCTGTTGGTGAGCCAGACCTCTGTCACTTTTGATGTTCAACCCCGTTTTTCCCTCCCAGTTACTATCTCTTTTAAACTTATGTCCATCTCTGTTTCAGCCTTAATCGACTCGGGTGCAGAGGGAAATTTCGTTGACAATAAATTCTGCCACCAACATCGTTTGCCTTCATTGTTGTTAGGGGCACCCATCCAGGCTAATGCCTTGGATGGTCGTTTACTGTCTCAGGTCACCCATCAAACTCTCCCAGTAGAGGTAACGACATCCGGTAACCACCGTGAAACTCTGAACTTCCTCATCATTAACTCCCCCCACTCTCCAGTTGTCTTGGGTTTGCCTTGGCTCCGCCAGCACAACCCACAAATTGACTGGCAGTCGGGTAGAGTTCTCAGCTGGAGCGCCAACTGTCATGCCATGTGCCTAGGTTCTGCTTCTCCAGCCGTGACAGGTGGGGTTCCAGTTGATACTCCCCCTGATCTGTCTTCCGTTCCGCCTGACTACCATGACTTAGCTGAAGTCTTCAGCAAAGCCAAAGCTCAGTCCCTACCACCTCATCGGCCATACGACTGCCCCATTGACCTCCTCCCTGGTGCTCAGCTACCCGCTAGTAGCTTGTACAGCTTGTCTCGTCCGGAGAGGGAGTCTATGGAGGTGTACATCCGTGAATCCTTGGCTGCTGGCCTCATTCGTCCGTCGTCTTCTCCTCTTGGTGCTGGATTCTTTTTTGTGAGTAAGAAAGACGGTTCGCTCCGCCCCTGTATCGACTACCGTGGCTTAAATCGCATTACCATCCGCAATAAATATCCACTTCCTCTCCTGAATTCTGCATTAGAGCTTTTGCAAGGTGCACGGATATTCACTAAATTAGATCTGCGTAATGCTTACCATCTTGTCCGGATTCGAAAGGGAGATGAGTGGAAAACGGGGTTCAACACACACATGGGGCATTATGAATATCTAGTGATGCCCTTTGGTCTCACTAATGCCCCAGCCGTCTTTCAGGCCCTTGTTAACGATGTGCTTCGTGACTTCCTAAACCGGTTTGTTTTTGTTTATCTTGATGACATTTTGATTTTTTTTCACCTTCTCTCGAAGCCCACCGCACTCATGTCAAGACTGTATTACAGCGCCTCCTAGAGAACCGGCTGTATGTCAAAGCTGAGAAATGCCATTTCCATACCCCTTCCATCAGTTTCCTGGGCTACAAGTTGGGTCCTGGGCAAATACAGACTGATCCAGAGAAGGTTCTGGCAGTCAAGAATTGGCCAAGACCTACCACCAGACACCAGCTCCAACAGTTTTTGGGGTTTGCGAATTTCTACCGCCGTTTCATCAGGAACTATAGTCGTCTAGCTGCCCCCTTAACCCAGCTTACCTCCACATCCAAACCTTTTCGGTGGACCCCTGAAGCAGAATCAGCCTTCCTCACTTTGAAGGACCGGTTCACAAGCGCCCCCATCCTCATCCAGCCAGACACCAGTAAGCACTTCATTGTGGAAGTAGATGCCTCTGATGCAGGAGTTGGGGCGGTCCTGTCCCAGCGCTCGGAAGATGGCAAGCTACATCCCTGTGCGTTCTTCTCTCGTCGACTAACCCCTGCCGAAAGGAATTACGACATCGGCAATAGGGAACTTCTTGCTGTCAAACTTGCCTTGGAAGAGTGGCGACACTGGCTAGAAGGGGCTGAACACCCGTTTTTGGTTTGGACTGACCACAAAAATCTGGCTTACATCCAGACTGCCAAGAGACTTAATTCCCGCCAGGCTCGTTGGCAGCTCTTCTTCACCCGCTTTAATTTTGTCCTGACCTTTAGACCAGGAACCCGCAATATAAAGCCTGATGCTCTCTCTCGTCTCCACTCCTCTGACGACTCTCACTCTGGCCCCCAAGACATTCTCCCAGCCTCCCGTGTGGTGGCTGCCGTTACCTGGGAAATCGAGAGACTAATTGAAGATGCCCTCCAGACTGAACCAGACCCTGGTTATGGACCACCTAATCGTACCTTTGTGCCCCTCACCGTTCGCCCTCAGGTGCTCCAGTGGATCCATGCCTCCCGTTGGTCTTGCCATCCAGGTGGGACTCGGACCCTTGCCCTCGCCAAGCGCAAGTTCTGGTGGCCCACTATGGACAAGGACGTGCGTGAGTTTGTAGCAGCCTGCTCAGTCTGTGCTAGGGGCAAGACATCTCACCAACCCCCGGCTGGTTATCTCCGCCCTCTACCCATTCCGGGCCGACCCTGGTCCCACATAGCCCTGGACTTCATCACCGGCCTCCCCCCTTCCAATGGTAACACTGTCATCGTCACAGTTGTGGACCGGTTCTCCAAAGCTGCCCATTTTGTGCCACTGACAAAACTCCCCACTGCCACAGAAACTGCCCAGCTGTTGGTCCAACATGTGTTCCGCCTGCATGGCATCCCCAGTGACGTGGTATCGGATCGGGGCCCTCAGTTCACCTCTGGGGTCTGGAGAGCCTTTTGTGGCGCATTGGGGGCATCTGTAAGTCTGTCATCTGGTTACCATCCACAGACCAATGGCCAGACTGAACGGGCGAACCAGCATCTGGAATCGGTGCTTCGGTGTGTGGCCGCTGCCAACCCATCCACCTGGAGCTCTCATCTGTCTTGGGCTGAGTATGCCCATAACTCCCAGACCAGTGCAGCCACTGGCCTTGCTCCTTTTGAGGCTTCCTTGGGCTACCTACCTCCTCTTTTTCCATCCCAGGAGGGGGAGATTGCTGTCCCGTCCGTCCAACATCATCTCCGTCGTTGTCGCCGGATATGGCTACAAACCCGGAGAGCCCTGCTACGTACCACTGAGCAGAATGAACGCTTTGCCAACCGTCGCCGGGTTCCTGCTCCTGCCTACCGGGTGGGACAAAAGGTATGGTTGTCAGCGAAAAACGTCCCGTTGCGGGTGGATTCCCGCAAACTGGCACCCCGCTTCATTGGTCCGTTTCCTATCCAGGGGATCATTAATCCAGTGACGGTCAGGTTGACACTGCCAACCTCTATGAGGATCCACCCTGTTTTCCATGTCTCCCAGATTAAGCCTCACACCGTCAGCCCTCTACAGCCTCCAGCTGCACCCCCTCCTCCACCGCGCATCGTGGACAACGCCCCTGCTTACGCCGTGAATCGGCTTCTGGACGTTCGACGACGGGGTCGTGGGCTCCAATATCTGGTGGACTGGGAGGGTTATGGCCCAGAGGAGCGATCCTGGGTCCCCCGTTCGGCCCTGCTTGATGCACAAATGGTGAGACAGTTTCATGCTGCCCACCCGGACAAGCCTGGTCGGCCGCCAAGGGGCGGTCGTTGAGGGGGGGGTACTGTTAGGATCCAGACTGCCCACTATGTGGGCAGGTTTTTTGTTCTTTTCAGGCACTCCAGGGACTACTCAGCAGTGGCAGGCAGGTCCTTGTCATTGGTCTCACCTGTTCCAGTCCTCACACCTGCAGTTCATCTCCTCATCAGCCATCTGCTTTAAAGACGCTCCTCACCTACAAGTCGTCGCCAGTTCTTCTGCTTGCCATCCGTGGTAGTGAGAACCAGCCTTTTATTTCTTGACATATGTATATATCTGCAAAACATCTCACCTTAATTCTTCTGCCAGGATTCCTGCCTGCTGCTGCCTGCCCCTGGAGTGCCTATCTTTGTCCTGCCAGCCAAGCTTCTGGTCATCCCCAACCTTACCTGTTTGCAAATAAAATCCTTCCTGTGAGTTCTGCATTTGGGTCCCTTTGTGCCAGCACCGAGTCCTAACACAGAAGCTTGGTGTTAAAACCAAGGAAATGAAGTTATATAACAACAATATGGATTGTTAAATATACAGTTGTAAAGATTTCCCCTTGCTAATGATGTGGCGCCCATATAGAGACATACAGTTGCCTCTGCTGTACTGTTTGCAGCTTATTGTTAACCACCTCAACATAAAAAGGTAATAAAACCTTACTGTATTAGTATACAGTAGCTTCAATTCATGACAAGTTTAAAACCAGTCTATTTCTAATCAACCCCCCCCCACACACACACACACACACACACACACACACAGCATATTTCTAAGCGTTTACTAGCTTGTTGATGCTACTTTGCTGCGTTGGTAGCAGCAGCTTGTCTCCCTCTGCACAAAGCAAAGACCTGTCTCTTCTGAAACGGGACGTTTTACCCGCGATTTGCGGGTAAATATGCCGTGGATTATATTTTTCTCTGGTGTTGGCGAGTAGCAGGTAAGAATACGAACTTTTATTTACTTTTTGCGGACGTGACAAGTGATTATTGAGCCTGAAGCAGTGATGCTTCACCCGGCGCCCAGGCAGCGCAAGCTACGTGAATCACTCTGGTCCAGCAAAGAGTTGGTTATGAGAGCCAGGAGCCGTGTTTAGGTGGTGTGAAGCTAAAGAAATGTTTTCTTCGAATTAGCGCTGGTAGTCTGGTTAAAATCAGAGCTGGAAGCAGCTCGGTAGATAGGGGACCTGAGTACCGTACAGCGGTTTCTGTTGTCGCAAGTTCTGCTCGGGTTGGCGCAGGCAAAGTTGCATAGAGCTGCTCGCAGGCCAGAGGCCCCGGCGGGAGGGGGGGGACATTGAATCGCTCCGTAAACACTTTGTTTAGCCCCACAGGGATTCCGAAAAGCATTTATTGAGGTAAAAAAGTTACTGAGTTTCTCCTTTAAACTCTTGTAAGTAAAGCTCCCTGATTCTCCAGATTGGATGGAGATACTGTTGCGTTACAACACAATACCATGAGTTTATTGTCATTTTTATATATGTGTACTTATACCCATAACAATACTTTTGACCCTTAAAGGAAAATCATGAATTGAACAGGGTGCATTAATATCTTTATTGCAGTGGCAATAAAAATGATAGCTTAAACTCATGAACAAAAATGCTTAAAAGAAATGCCTATAAAATTATCAAACACTATTTATTGAATAAATTTATTCAAATGTAAGTGAAGATAAATAATTTTCAAAAAGATCATTAAAATAACAGGATTATAAATTATTACAAATTTTGTTTCTTTAACTGAAAGAGCATACTGTAGTGCTAAAGAACCTGTATTAAACCAGTAAAACATTAAATCACAGCATTATCTTCACGGTACCATCATCATCATCATTATGACATCTGATAGGCTACTTCAGTCATGTGACACAGAAGACTTGGAAAACACAGTGGCCGGTTTTCAAGCATAATTTTGCTGCCTAAAGCCCTGTTCACACGATGACGCTCTAGGGTGAAAAACACAAAATATTTTTCCAGATGTGACTATTATTTAGACGGTGCCGGTATTTGGGGGAGTCACAAATGCAAGAAAATGAAACCACCTTCCAAAGTGGAAATCTTGAAAAAGCTGCACTGAAGTGTCACCATTTAAACTACTGAAAACGCAAGTCTGTTTTGTAATAAAAAGAAGTGTTTGTCGTCACCAATGGCGTCGCCACGTGTGCCAGGGTGTGCTGGTGCGACCCACAGAGGCAGCTGGCACACCCTGGCAACCTACTGACCTGACTGTAGGTCAGACTCGCCCAGCAAGCATTGCAGAGGTGCTAACTACTGCTAATAGTGATGAAACAGAATTCCCTGTTCCTTGACAGACACTGTCAGACCGCTGAATTGACTGTTTGGGTCACTCATCAAATGGAAAGTCGACAAGGGACATCAGTTCCTGTCCATTATTAGTGTTGAACTCATGTGACTGATCAAAGATGTTTTTCCCAACACGAACTGTTAACTGGTATTTTGGCAACACTGCCTGTTCCGAGTTGCTCTGCGGAGCCTGTTTTCAGTTGTAAACAGGATTAAATCCACCAGCAGAGCTACGGTGCTCACAGAGAGACTGAAAAGTGTCTTGCTGCTCATCTTTGAAAATGAACTTGCAGAGAAACTGGACTCTGATCAGCGGTGTCGCTCCTAACAGGTGCATCACGTGCATGGTGCAGGGCCCCAAGTGCCAAGCAGGCCCCCAAAACATCAGGCTGACCACAGTCCACTGGCCTTGAGCGCAATGTCCAACCTAAGAGGACCCAGTGACACTATTTAAAAAAAACTGCCATAGAGTTAAATAAAGTGTGTGGTTCTATACAAACACACAGACGTGCATTCTCACAGGTGTGTGTTCCATCAGTGCGACAGAGCTCACGTTGGAAAACACGCCAACCACATGAAATCAGACACACATGATGAAATAATAAATGTGTTCATGGCCAAGCTGCCATCTTGCCCTATAAACTGAGAGCTGTGCACAGGTAAACGGCATCGCTGGCTTTTACACAAGCACAATAGTTAAGATGGTTAATTAGCTTTGATGATCATGCGTAATGTGGATAGCGCTCTGAGAGTGCATGAGTACGTGCATGAGTGTGTCATATTTCAACATGTTCATCTCATTGGGCGCAATGTCTGTTATGTTTTTACGATGTGTGTCTTTTTTAACACAAAGTGTGCTTTGCATCAAAAACATGACATTCCACACACATTTGCGTTTCCGTCTGCACACAGAATTTCTCCTAAAAATGCTGAATCCAACAGATATCCAGATATCCAAATATCACTTCCTGAGTATCGGTACATCCACGTGAACCTTCACAACAGATGGATCAGGCTTAGTGGTCAGGGCAGGGTGGATCGAGATTTAGCCTAACAGGCTTTAAAAAAACTCTCTGACGTTTCTGTCTTCACTGCAGACTACAATTAAAGATGAGAGCATTTTAGCTGTTATCTGAGGGTGACATATGCACAAGGGTATCAGTGGAGACTTTAACCACAGAACGTAAAACCTCCCTCTTACAGCCTCTCCTTGATAAGCACCTCTTTTCTTTGCTTCAGACTGATGAAAATGTCAAGGAGTTTTTTTTTTCCTCCTCTATGTCTTCTTCAGTTTGAACAGAAAATTGCTCTGATGGCCCTACTTTGCTCTCTGCTTTCCTCTCAATACACATGTTTAAAAAGGAGAATCACAGCATCTCTGTACTGAGGAGGGAAAAAGGAGGACCTCTTGCACTCGTCTCTTCTCCATGACTGCTCATCTCTCAGGGTAACAGAAGCCAAAAAACAAATACATCTGACACTGTTTTCATTTCACTTTTCTGCATTTCGTTCACATGTAACTATAAACACAGTCATTGACGAAAAAGAAGATTTCAATTTAGAAATTAGGGATGCCCAATATTATCAGCCAATCTTTATTATCCGATATCAGCATTAAAATTTGATATTGTAAAATATCGATTTCAGGTTTTTCAGTTTTCTGATATTTTTACTAAATAAATCTCGCAACTGTTCCATTATGAAATCTTGCAAGATCTTCTTCCATCAATGTAGGTCCAGCATGTACAGTATAATGCTGCGTTTCATTTGAACTCAGAACTGGGAATGACGTCACGCCCCACCTAACTGTGTTCCAGTTCACTAGTTGGAAATCAAGATAGTAGCCTAGCAAAACTACCTGTTTGCTAAAGCTATTGCTTTTAGCTGCTGTTAGCTGAGTTCACATTGTAGTTTACATACCACATGAAAAATGTGAATTACACTACAACAGCTTCCCCCCTACATCTATATAAACCAATACTACGTTACGTATATGACTGATTTAATATAATAACATTTAGTCAGAAGTGTAAATAAATGTAACATTACTGGAGCTTCTACTGTTGCTAACACCGGGCGTGGCCATCTTTAAATCTGTACTCGGAGGTGATGAGGATTGTTCGACTTTCCGAGTCGGAAATCCCACCTGGGGGGCCGTTCCAGCTGAAACTTCCCACTCTGAACTGGGAATTTCCGAGTTCAAAAGGAACGCAGCATAAAAGTGTCTGTTATTGTGGAAGAACTTCATATCCCAGCATTCCTATTAGAGTCATGTGACTGTGGTGCAGCTGCTGCTGCTACAGACTGACTTGCTTTGAAGCTGCTGGTTTTAAGTTGTTGGTTAAGGTACCAAGTTGTCACAAAACATTATAATTATCCAAATTTTGGCTAATACCTGCTAGTATCTGATATTAGGCAGCCAGATGTCCAAAATGAACTCCTCGGGCTGAGTTAAGAATATTATGGGATCTTTGCTCTCTGGATATCGGTTTAAATCAGAAATTAAGAGTTGGACAATATCGGATATTGGATATCAGTAAAAAAGTCAATATAGGACAGAATGCAAAGACTTTATTATCTAATTCAAACATCATTATAGACTAAACATCAGTGCGTGGTTTTATCACCCCTGAACTCCACATTGCCTCACTTTTCCCATTTGGTGTTTTTAGTGTCCACGTGTGGGCAATCATGAGCATATAAAAGTGTAAAGTTGCATGTGTGTACATGCTGCACATGTGGGTGGATGTGGGAATGTGTGTTCACATGTGCAGACTTAGCAAAAAGAGTTTCTCAAGTCATCAGTCTGTAGCAGCGAGGATGGAAGAGCTTTGGCAGATTATGTGAAATAAAACCCTGATTTCAGTCAGTAATGAGCTCACAACAAAGTGCTTCGGATTACAGCTGCTGAGCTGCAATGAGACTTTCAATTAACATTAGGAAAAAATGTAAACATGTGTCTTGTTTTTGTCTTCAACAAATACTTTCAAATGGGTTCACAAGATGGAAGAGAGAGTGTAGGAGGAGGAAAATGATCAATATTCCTCTCAAGTCATGATGCCAAGAGGTGATTAGGTTTGCAAAAGGCTGTAAATAAGAATAAACAAGAGGGTGTAGACAATGGATGCATGGATACAGAACATAGTCTTCAGTTTCAGAACCGAGTTGCTTCCATTTTCAGCCATGTAATGTTATGTTTTTACAAAGTGGAAGTTAAGCAGACTTAATTATTAAGTTTTCTAGGTCCTGTCAGGTCAAATTTCCATTCAAATGACCACCCATGCTTCAAAAATGGGTGGTTACTGGTTTAATGGATGAAACTGCAAGTTCTCTGATTAGTTCATCTGCGACGTCTGCCATTGCCATGTAAACAAAGGAGTTAATAGCACATATGGCAACGCAGGCCCCACAGATGGTGGTGGAGAATCTGACAATATGAGCCAAAATGAGTTATCCTGTCCACACATGAATGGCACTGCCAGATTATCTGAAAATCTTCACTCTGGAAGGCAGTTTCACGATCATTTCTGTTCATTTTCAGCGCAACAAAACTGCATCTGTATATTAAAGTGCCCCTGGCATGAAATATGCATTTTTTTGAGGTTTTTTGATCATATGTTTTAGTTTCCCCAGCCTGCCTATGTCCCCGACGGGATTAAATTATAGATTTGTGTTTCCTTTTTCCGGGGTGTGTCTGCCTACATGGCGAAGTTAGCATTCACAAATGGGCTGATTGGCAGTTCGGCATATTTTACTCCTAGTGCAGCTTGTTACACCATGACTTCCAGCCAATTGCCCCCCTCCCCAAACTACTGTCCAAGTCCCTCCCTCCGAGATCTACGACAACATACCGACATCATGGCGTCCAGTTCACATCAGAACTGATCTGTACCTGGTGTACGAAGGACAGCACCAATCTTTTTGTCCTCCCCACTGAAAAGCTTGTGGATACATTTAATTTCTGCAGGAATGTGCCGATCGAACTAACAGAAAATCTGAATTTCGAGTCATGGGTGAAAGAAATAATTCAGGGAAACTTGTTACTCGAACTATGATGCTGTTTTCTTCTTAAACTGGACGTAATCGCTGCGTCTGTGTCTGGTTGTTGACACCGTACGTCCTGTATAGGTCCGCAGGTCTCACAGCAACCTTTTTGTGTTTTACTCAAACATGAGTGTGTGGAGAGGTACGTGTCTGCAACCCTGGAGACCGCAGGTTACTGCTGAGTGTATGGGCGAGTGTCTCCAGGTATTTGCGTATCCTCCGCCTCCTCTCCGCGAGAGCACCAGCACAATATAGTCCCAACAAATGTGAAACTTCTGTTCACCAGGAACAAAAATGAATCTTACATAACAATAGTAACGCGCTGTCAGTGAAGGCCAGTAACGGTAATGGCGTTGTGATGATAGACTTAGTAATTAGTTAGATTAGCCCGTCACTGAAAAGTAGTGCCGTTAGTAACGGCGTTTATTTCTAACGGCATTATTCCCATCACTGGACCTGACCAACTGCAGCAACCCCAGATCATAACACCGCCCCCACAGGCTTGTACAGTAGGTACTAGGCATGATGGGTGCATCACTTCACCTGCCTCTCTTCTTACCGTGATTCGCCCATCACTCTGGAACAGGGTAAATCTGGACTCATCAGACCACATGAACTTCTACCATTGCTCCACAGTCCAATCTTTATGCTCCCTAGCAAATTAAGCCTTTTCTTCCGGTTAGCCTCACTGATTAGTGGTTTTCTTATGGCTACACAGCTGTTCAGTCCCAATCCCTTGAGTTCCCTTCGCATTGTGCGTGTGGAAATGCTAGGGCTGGACGATAATGGAAAAAATTATAATCACGATTATTTTGACTGATATTGAAATCACGATTAATATACACGCTATTCATTGATCTTATAAAAAGTGTCTATTGAACCACATAACTCAACTTGAAATATGACTTTAAAAAAAATTTAACTGAAAATAAATTAGAAACAAGTAAAGGAGTAAGATAAGAATACTATTCAATATAATAGCAATAAAAAAATGAATACTAAGTCTACATACATTCCTGTTCTATCCTCCCTGCAGTTTGCTTCCTATAATTCCACCAATCTGTTCACTTCAGGATTAATTGTTTTTCTTCGATTACAGTGTTTTTGTGATTGTGAAAAGGCAAAATTGAAATCACGATTAAAATTCGATTAATTGTCCAGCCCTAGGAAATGCTCTTACTTTCAGTATTAAACATAGCCCTGAGTTATACTGTTGTTTTTCTTCGATTTGATCTCACCACATGTTTAAGTGATCGCCGATCACGATCATTCAGGATTTTTTTTTCCGGCCACATTTCTTCCTTGAAGATGATGGGTCCCCACTATCCTTCCAGTTTTTAATAATGCGTTGGACAGTTCTTAACCCAATTTTAGTAGTTTCTGCAATCTCTTTAGATGTTTTCTCTGCTTGATGCATGCCAATGATTTGACCCTTCTCAGACAGACTAACATCTTTTCCACGACCACGGGATGTGTCTTTCCACATGGTTGTTTAGGAAATGAGAAGCAAGTCATTGCACCAGTTGGGGTTCAATAACTTGTTGCCAGCTGAAAGATAATCGCCCATGCAGTAATTATCCAATAGGAGGCTCGTACCTATTTGCTTAGTTAAATCCAGGTGGCGACTTTTTTTCTTTGGCCAGGCCGGGCAGTGTATGTTAGCAACAGCTCAGGCACCTGAAAGTATTGGATATAAGATAACAAAACACTGAGTTTTCTTCATTTAAAAAACAAGTTCAATTAATTTTTTTTAGTTAGTACTCGTCTCACATCAAGTAATTTTAGGCTCTTTTATTTTCTTTTTTATCATGAAGATTTTTCTGATGCACCGGAGCAGGAATCACCATCTTCTAACCTCTTGGGTTTCTGTCCTGCAGGTTTTAAACATGTCCCTGCTGCGGCACACCTGATTTAGGCCGAGTCCACACGGAGCTGAAGCCGGTTTAGGTGTGAAACCGATAGCAGAATCCGGGAAAAGGTTTCACGATCCCCATGAATCCGCTGTAGCACATCATACAAGGCTGTGGGTGGCGTTATGATGATTAAGTATCACTCCAAACCTAGAACAAGACACGGCGCATGCGCAAATAAAGACTCACTGCATGTCGCTGGAAATCAACAAAGGAAGAGCAGAAAGGCAGAGATGGCTGAGGATTTACAAGGCAAACGCTAAAGATTTCTACACAGTTGAAAACAGTCGCTCTCCGACGCCATTGCTGTTGTGATTAGACTAATGCGTGTTGGCGTGTCGTTGCGGTCGGACTTTGCTAAAGGCTATCTGTTAGCAACATGTGCATTTCAGACAGTGAGCTATGTGTGGCAGCACCACCTTGTCAGGTTGGCCATTATTGAATTATGGCCCTCACCTGGCAGAGTGAGGGAGGCCTGAATATAAAGGGTGGAGCTGCAGCCAGTCTGGCAAGCCTGCAGCACAGACTGGTTGCTTTCAGCACAGATCTCCTCTTTGGCTTCAGCAAGGTGTGTATCTTTTATGTTCTTAAAGGAATTTGTGGTTTATTAAGTGATTTCCTTTTTTTTTCTTAGTTTATTTCTGGAATCTCGGGTGAAGGTGGCTGGCAGGAGGTTGGACACCTGATTGAACTGGTAATGTTGGTGTAGGAATCTCTCTGCTACAATGCCACCTGTGTACCTGATTTTGAGTGTTTTGTTTTTTCTTGCAGGTCAGCCTGCTACTGTTTTTCCCAGATTTTCTTAGATAGTTCTGATCTAATTTATTGCCCCTTTCCTGTTGCGGCGCTGCCTCTGGGGGGAGGCTGACTTGTAGTGGGTCAGGCTGCTGTTGGGGACCTAGCCTTTTTTTTTCGTGTTGTTCCCCTGGTGTTTTTATAGCATGGTTTTTATTATGTGTGTCAGGGTGAATTGTCTGATTATTGTGGTGCTGTGGAACTGTTAGGGCTGGTTCCCCACCAGTAGGCCTGTCTTTTTAACCCTCTTGTCTGTTTCCCCTACAGAGTGACCAGGTGCTGCATCAGTTGTCTGGTTAATCCCTCTTGTGAGGGCTCAAATATTGATATAATAAATTCTTTACATTGGATGCACTGCCTCTGCACCTATTTTGTCAATCCGTTGGACCTCCTCAGGTCACATTCTGGCGTTGTCGGCAGGATTGTTAAGCAGTGGCGTGTGCTTTCAATGTTAATGTAAGACTGTCCCTATTTTAAGGGAATAGGTAGAACTTTTTCAGGAAAACAGTAGCAGGCTTGGACTAGTTGCCTTATTTGGACTGGGGCAACAGCTGGCTGGGATTTGACTGACATCGTGTCCAGCATGGAGGCAGAACTGCAGGACCTAAGGGACAAGTTCCGCCAGCTTCAGGCTGAGAACCTCCAGCTGCGACAAGAGCAAGCGGCTCGTGTACAGGATTCGGCATCAACCTCAGCCAGTGGAGCTTCATCACAAAATGAGACTGTATCACCCACTTCTGGTGGGGCCCTTCCAAGTGAACGAGTGGTCTATATTCCTAGAGAACGTAAATGTCCAGTTTTCAGAGGGCATACTGGTATTGGTATTATTGATTGGATTGAAGAAGTGCGTGCTAGTATGAGGAGCAGACTCCTTTCCCCCCTTGACCAAGCATTTTTTGTTTATGACCATCTTGAGGGTGAAGCCAAGGAGGAGATCAGATACAGGTCTAGTGCTGAACGGGAAAACCCAGAGCAGATTTTTAATATTCTTCAAGAATTGTATGGATGCTCAAAGTCATATGTTGCACTACAAGAGAACTTTTTCTCTAGGAAACAAAATGAAGGTGAATCACTCCAAGAATATTCCCATGCTCTCTTTTGTTTAATGGAAAGGGTGATTAAAAGAGCCCCTAATGGTTCAGTAAACTCTGCTGCTCTTTTGAGGGATCAGTTTGTAGAAAATGTCCTTGACTGTGCCCTAAGTAGAGGGTTAAAAAGACTTATTCGTGACCACCCAGAATATACTATCTTGGATGTTAGGAAAGAAGCAATAAGGTGGGAGCAGGAGGGGCGGCCAGCTGTTCAAAGGGATCGCAGTCATTCAGTGACTTCATTATGTGCTGCACAATCCCTTCCAGGTCAAAGTGAGTCTCGGGTAGCATATAATCACAGGGACCCAGGTAACTTGACTGAGATAAAAGAAATGCTGTTAAAACAACAAGAACAGATTAATTTGCTTTCCCAGAATTTGTTGCAATGGCAAAACTCTCAACCCCCTCTGCAGAACAAGAGTGCTCCCTTCATATGTAGGCGTTGTCAACAGCCGGGGCATATTGCAAGGTACTGTCGCCAACGTAATCAGGGTTCACGGCCCTCCTCTCTCCCTCCGCAGGTGGAGTCCTCCCCTCCCCAGCAAGGGGAAAACTAGCTCCTTCTGTAATGCAGAGCCACGTTTCAGAAGGGACTCTTGCTGGCTCAGGTGGCCAAGGTCACGTTGAAGGTATTGGTTCCAAGTTGCTGGGTTCATGTCCTGTTGTTTCTGTTAAAATAGGGGGAGTTGCTCTCCCATGCTTAATTGATACCGGTTCAATGGTTACAACAATCACTCAGAGTTTTTTTGCCCAGCATTTTCAGGATACACTGCACTCTTGTCACTGGCTTGAACTTCGGGCTGCTAATGGACTTGACATACCTTATATTGGCTATCTGGAAGCAGCAGTAGAGGTATTGGGTGAGGTTGTCCCTAGTCGTGGCATTTTGGTTGTTAAAGATCCCCCCGACCACCTGCCCCAGCCTAGAGTACCGGGTGTTTTAGGCATGAATGTTATTAAGGAATGCTACAGTGGCCTCTTTAAGCAGCATGGGACTGCTCTTTTTGATCACCCTTCCCTCGTTCAGGCCACCTCTCCCTGGTATAATGCTTTCCAACACTGCCATAGGGCACAGGTTAACCCTAAAATGGGTATGGTGAAAGTTAGGGGTGATAAGCCAGTTCGTATTCCAGCTGGGACCCTTAAGATGGTTGCAGCTACGTGTCCATATGTGAAGTATTTGGCTCCTGAATGTGGGCTGTTTGAGCCTCTTGCCGCTAAGAGCTACCTTCCTGCGGGAGTATGTGCCCCCCTGCCGTGGTCACAGTACATGGGGGACAGCCTACATTCCAGTAGTAAACGTGAGCACTACTGACATGTATGTCCAACCACGTACCCTAGTAGGAACTTTGTCCCCTGTTCAAATTGTCAGTTTCCCCGAAGGAGTCACTGAAGTGGTTGGACCAGGTGTGGGGTCACAGGCAGCGACGGTGTCTTCACAAACTGGTGAGGTAAGGTCACAAGCAGACCCCATACAAGCATTGGATTTGTCGGCCTTGCCCATTGAGGAACAGGACAGAGTTAGAACCTTACTTAGGAAATATGAGTCTGTGTTTTCAACTCATGACGGTGATCTTGGTTGTACAAACCTAATTGCTCATGAAATCCCGTTACTAGATGATATCCCAGTCCGTCAGAGGTTTCGGAGGATACCCCCTTCAGAATACGAGGTTGTGAAGGCCCATATTCGACAGCTGTTGGATAACCAGGTGATCCGGGAGAGTAGTAGCCCCTACGCCTCCCCTATTGTTGTAGTCAAGAAGAAAAATGGCACCATTCGCCTGTGTGTTGATTACAGGCAGCTGAACAGTAAGACACGCCGAGATGCCTTTCCCTTACCCAGGATCGAAGAATCCCTTGATGCATTGGCTGGGGCAAAATGGTTCTCTACCCTTGACCTGGCAAGTGGATACAACCAGGTACCTGTGGCAGAGAAGGACAAGATGAAGACAGCTTTTTGCACCCCATTTGGTTTGTTCGAGTTTAACAGGATGCCATTTGGGTTGTGCAATGCACCCAGTACTTTCAAAGACTGATGGAGCGAATATTTGGTGCACAACACTGTCAGTCCCTGTTACTATACCTGGATGATGTTGTGGTTTTTTCATCTTCAGTGGACGAGCATCTGCATCGTATGGAAGCCGTATTAAGCCGACTGCAGCAAGAAGGTTTGAAGGTGAAATTGGAGAAATGTGCATTCTTCAAACAGGAGGTAAAATACCTTGGCCACATAATTTCCAGTGATGGGGTGGCTACTGATCCAGAGAAGGTATCTGCTGTGGCTAATTGGCCTTGCCCAAAGACTGTGTCAGAGTTGCGGTCGTTCCTAGGATTTGCTAGCTACTACCGACGGTTCGTGAAGGGGTTTGCTAGGATTGCAGCTCCACTGCACCAGGTGGTGGCAGAAGCTCAAAGGGCCCAAAACCATCGACGACAGCTTTTGGGGGATTTCTGGACTGGCAGGTGTGAACAGAGCTTCCAGGAGCTGAAATCAAAACTGGTGAGTGCACCTGTCTTGGCCTATGCCGATTTTTCTCTGCCATTCATCCTGGAGACTGATGCCAGTTACAGTGGACTTGGAGCTGTGCTTTCCCAGGAGCAGAATGGCAAAGTACGGCCCATTGCTTATGCTAGTCGGGGACTAGCGCCCTCAGAGAGGAACATGTCCAACTACAGCTCCATGAAATTAGAGTTTTTGGCATTAAAGTGGGCGATGACTGAAAAGTTCAGAGACTATCTAATTGGCCAGCAATGCATTGTTTGGACTGATAACAATCCCTTAAGTCATCTGAATACAGCAAAGTTGGGAGCCACCGAGCAGCGTTGGGCAGCTCAGCTAGCAGACTTCAATTTTACCCTTCGCTATCGGTCTGGTCGAACCAATACTAATGCTGATTCTCTTTCAAGGAAGCATCCCGCTGCCACACCCAAGACTACAGAAATCAACCTACCAGGGACCTCCATACCCAGAGTGATACAGCTGCCTGTCCATCCTGAAGCAAGTCACCAAGTGGTCCAATCTGCCATTTCTGCCTTCCCATCCTATTCCGCTGAAGAGCTGGTAGCTCTGCAGCAAGCAGATCCAGTCATTGGAGCATTCCTGGGTTTTTGGAAAAATCAAAGGCGCCCCGACAGAGCAGAAAGGGCAAGCCTTTCCCCCCAGGTTTTGGAGCTCTGTAGACAATGGGACAGAATTGTTTGGTTGAATGGACTGTTGTATCGACATACCCACCGACCAGATGGAGGGGAAGATGTACATCAGCTGTTACTCCCAGGTTGTCTGAAGGAAGAGGTTCTGCATCAGCTACATCAGGGCCATGGCCACCAAGGGCTGGAAAGGACCACTGAGTTGGTAAGACAACGATGTTATTGGCCATTGATGCATAAAGAAATCCAGGAATGGTGCCAGCAGTGTGAGCGTTGTGTTCTGGCTAAAGTGACTTATCCCCAAGCCAAGGTAGCAATGGGACACTTGCTGGCCTCAAGGCCAAACCAGATCCTGGCAATAGACTTTACCCTTCTTGAACCATCCCAGGATGGTAAGGAAAATGTACTTGTTATGACTGACGTGTTTTCAAAGTTTACTCAAGCCGTTGCTACCAAAGATCAAAGGGCTTCCACGGTGGCTAATGTACTCGTAAATGAGTGGTTCTACAAGTTTGGGGTCCCCGCACGACTTCACTCCGACCAGGGTAGAAGTTTTGAGAGTGTTCTTATACAACAGTTGTGCAGTCTTTATGGCACCCAGAAGACTCGCACTACACCTTACCACCCGGAGGGCAATGGTCAGTGTGAACGCTTCAACAGAACTCTTCACAATCTGCTGTGTACCCTGCCAGCTGACAAAAAGCAACATTGGTCTCGCTATCTGCCGCAAGTTGTGTTTTCCTATAACACCACCATCCATCAGTCCACTGGTGAGTCGCCACATTTCCTGATGTTCGGTCAAGATCCCTATTTACCTGTTGACTTCCTACTGGGAAGGGTTCCAGAGGTGGGTGAAGGACGAGTGGAGGACTGGGTCCAAGAACACCAGCGGCGACTTCAAACAGCTTTCGATGGGGCTCAACAGAGACTGAGGCTGGCAGCGGATCGTCGTAAGGAGCGCCATGACATTGGGGCCAAGGCGGCTGATTTACCAGAACAGCAGCTGGTCTATCTCCAGGATCACTCCAGAAGAGGTCGGTCAAAAATACAAGATGCATGGAGCCCAGTCTTCTATAAGGTGATAAAGGCTCCCAGTGCTGGTGGTTCTGTTTACACGGTGGCACCTGTGGACAATCCCCAGAAAGTCAAAACTGTTCATCGCTCCATGTTGAAACCTGTCCCTATTCATCTCTACCCACAGGAATCTGAGCGAAGGCAAATAGACATGCCTATTGGCAGCCCGGAGGAAGCACCACCACAGGACTTTATTTTGGTGGTTACAGAGCCTACTTCTGGAGGGCTCTTGGAACATCATGAAACCCCTGTGGATACCATTAATATTGACCCTCCATCACCTGTTTCCCCAGAGCTTGGTTCGAGAAATTCCCCAAACGGAAACTTTGTGGCCCCCAGGAGGACAACAAGAGCAACGGCAGGCCATCATACGAATCCCCACCACTGGCCGGAGACTGCAAGGAGTAGGATAGGGGCGGGGGCTGCACTCTCTCGGATCACTGGTATTTCTAGAGCAACTGGTCCCTATTTCAGGCCTTGGATAGACCAGGAAAAATACTTCGACGAGACGCCGAAACAAATCTAGGGGTAGATTGTGGCAGCACCACCTTGTCAGGTTGGCCATTATTGAATTATGGCCCTCACCTGGCAGAGTGAGGGAGGCCTGAATATAAAGGGTGGAGCTGCAGCCAGTCTGGCAAGCCTGCAGCACAGACTGGTTGCTTTCAGCACAGATCTCCTCTTTGGCTTCAGCAAGGTGTGTATCTTTTATGTTCTTAAAGGAATTTGTGGTTTATTAAGTGATTTCCCTTTTTTTTTTCTTAGTTTATTTCTGGAATCTCGGGTGAAGGTGGCTGGCAGGAGGTTGGACACCTGATTGAACTGGTAATGTTGGTGTAGGAATCTCTCTGCTACAATGCCACCTGTGTACCTGATTTTGAGTGTTTTGTTTTTTCTTGCAGGTCAGCCTGCTACTGTTTTTCCCAGATTTTCTTAGATAGTTCTGATCTAATTTATTGCCCCTTTCCTGTTGCGGCGCTGCCTCTGGGGGGAGGCTGACTTGTAGTGGGTCAGGCTGCTGTTGGGGACCTAGCCTTTTTTTTCGTGTTGTTCCCCTGGTGTTTTTATAGCATGGTTTTTATTATGTGTGTCAGGGTGAATTGTCTGATTATTGTGGTGCTGGGGAACTGTTAGGGCTGGTTCCCCACCAGTAGGCCTGTCTTTTTAACCCTCTTGTCTGTTTCCCCTACAGAGTGACCAGGTGCTGCATCAGTTGTCTGGTTAATCCCTCTTGTGAGGGCTCAAATATTAATATAATAAATTCTTTACATTGGATGCACTGCCTCTGCACCTATTTTGTCAATCCGTTGGACCTCCTCAGGTCACATATGTTTATAAGGCAAGACAGCATTTAGAAAATAAATAAACTTGCAGGTAATGACAAGGTTGTGGTCGCCGCCCTCAGTGTTGCTGCAGAAGTTTTCTTTTAAATCCATTTGTTTGAAAACCCAGACCTGACTGCTCAGCAGTCACTCACTCAACACCACTCACGCAGTTGAATCAGCAAGGGAGGGGGTGAGAGCGGCGTGGAGGGTGGAAGGAGAGAGAGGGGGGGACATGTTAACATTTCTGCTTCTGGGAATGAAAAAAAAAGGAGGGAAAAACAATTAAACTTTTTGTGCATTAAATGATATCAAAATAATTAAGATTGATGTTTCTGTTCTCTGTCTCTTCCTCATATTCTCAAATGCCAATTAAAACAAAGGAAACCCAGCTAATGTCTGTGTAATTGGCCCTGCAGGATTATTAGAAAGACCAAACCCCTGAAGGAAAGACTATTTAGATTAATATCCACTGACCGCTATGTTTTTATCCCTTTTTTAATTCATTATTTGATTCAATTTCTTTCCTGAAACCAAACACAGACTGTAGGTGTATTGTTTGTGTGTATTTCAGGGATTACATCTTTGTGTCTCCCTATGGGTGTCAGCAGAGCCTTACTTAATCCACACACTGATATAAAAATATGGCCACAGTGACATAACAACAACAGAAACTCTGACAAAACAAATGAACGCTTCACATTTGTTGTGATGGATTGTAAAGCTGAGGCAATTTTCAAACCATGGAAGCAGTTTTTCACATTTTTCAAGACTAAATGACCCCTCAATTCAGGGGAGATTAATCTAAATTTTACCTGCAGTGAAAAGTGAGAACGTTCATCTGTTTTCATCCAACATAACAAACCACAATGAAAATGATCACAGCAAAATGACACCGTGAGCCAGAAAGAAATATACGTTGAGGACTGTGATCTGGGGTGCTACTGAAATACAGCCAGCAGGAGTGAAATGAAGAGGACAAAAAAGCCAATTGTCAGCTCATCCAGAACTCTCAACAGTTCATCAGCAGAGCTAGCAGGCTTTACCAAATGATCCGTTCAGTCTGATCTCTTCCCTCACTTCACGATGGTGTTCATTTTTATCAGATCAGGACAAGGAGATCAACATAGCATATTTCTGACTGTTATTTGTCAGTGCACTTAACCTATATGATAAAAAAATGAACAAATGCAAAGTAAAGCCTATTTTACCCCAGAGTTTTATGCATCAGGACATAAGGAATAAACACAATTAATTATCTTTACCTTACCAGGTCTTAACCCTTTCTACTACCTGTAGAGCAAAATTTTCAGTGACTAGAAGGAATTTTAAAAAAATCTTATGGGAATAAACCTGCCTGAGCTATCTCTACTACTTGGTGTGGCCATGCAATGCAAAAGTAGGTATTTTCTCTTCCATTACTCTTTTAAAAGATCAGCCATTTCATTGTTGCTACAGTTGTGTGAAAAAGTGTTTGCCCCCTTCCTGATTTCTTACTTTTTGCAACATGCTTGCTTTCGCATTTAAATGTTCCAGATCATCAAACAAATTTAAATGTGAGACAAAGATAACACAATTAAACAGAAAATGCAGTTTTTAAATGAATATTTTTTATGGAGTAAGGGAGGAAAAAATCCAAACATCCAAGGCCCTGTGCGAAAAAAAAAAAAACACACACACACACACACACACACACACCCCTTCAAATTGCTCTTGGCTGCCATCGGCATGCAGTGGGAAATACCAGACCTGGGGTGGACCTGCAAATTTACGTGATGATGCCGGGCGGTGCCTACATTGAGACATTGCGCCAGTCGCGTCTCATATAAAGTACCAAAACAACTCTGCTTTGGCCACAAATTCACGTTGTCTGATTCCATTTGTATACTAGAAAATCATCTGTTGGTTTTCCTCCATTTTGGGGACAGACAAAGTGGAATCAAGAAAGCACATTGACTTTGGCCTGACCTTACTCTCTCCTGATTTCTGTCATATGGTTGACATAATCAATCGCTAACCCCCGTGTGATGGCATTATCAGACATGCAGCAGTGGGGATAAGAGGCCAGCTGGTCAGCAGGTGATCACACTTGGCTTTTTTTTGTCAATGGGAAAGGAGCCAAATGCCGTATTATGAGCAGGTCGATGTGTGTTTAAAAAACCTGGCGAATGTCAGTGTGTGGGAAAGCTTAGTGCATAGACAACTGTGCAATGACAATAAAGGTTCTGAATCTTTGAATATTGAAAGTCTCTCCATCCGTCCATGAACATGTTCGTAGGCTCTAAAAGTTTTCCTATATTGCCTTTTAGATTGGTGAATATGGTCTTTTCCTATGTTGAAAGGAGGTGCCAGCTGGTAAATGCCAAAAAAAGGCCTTTAAGAAGTCATGAGTGATGAGTTAAAAAGTCGCGAGTGACGCAACTGGCGCTGCGGGTAACTGCAGCCACCAGCCAAGCCGAGCATGCACAAACCGATGCTATAATGTTGTTTACTATGCTGATGAAAATTTTTTCTTTGTAGTGCCACTTTTTCGTGGTCTTTCAGTAGATCATCACCTACTAGTATTAAAAAATCAGCATGTATGTGTATTTTTTTTCACAAATCCTGCCTTCTAGTTCCTTTTGAAGAATGAATAAAAATAGATTATAATAAAGATGTGCACTGAAATGTGTCATATATGCGCAGCAAGCGGGCAATTACTACTCCCAAACTCAGACAGTAAGCCTGCAGTCTGGCCCGATGATCACATCAGATCACATCAGATCACATCATCACGGTGCTGTGGCAACATCTGCAGTTTGTGGGTGTGCCAAATTGCCAAACATCTCTTTTTTGATGCAGTGTGCTGATGGAGTGAGTGGTGCATCTGATTAAATAAAACCTCCTGGTGAGTGTAAAAGTTGGTCAGTTGTGATACTAACCAGCACGACAGGGCATGTCCTGCTTCTGTGTCTTAAGAAAACTAATAATTTTAATGAAAAACCACTGCTGTAGAAAATGTTCATTATTACAAGAGATGCACAAATAATGCACAACAGCCACTTTTTGTTGCATGCACAGCCCACGGAGCCGCTCTGTAAGATGATGGAGTCGCTTCCCTACCTGATGAAAACATTCCTGTAATCTTTTTTTTTCTTTTTTCATTTATTCATCCATATAATTTTTTTTTACTGTACACAGTCCTACAAATAAATGAAGTACTATATAATATGTCAACAAGGATGAAGGGAGCATGGAGAAGTACGATGTCTTATGTTACTTGCCAGAAAAAAAAACTTAGGTAGGTAACCAAGCAGCAGTCTTTCCTACAGTCCATAAACAACTCTAATAATTTTCCCCACCAAACTATTTCTTTTACAGTTTCACTATCACTTTAAACCTGGACTGATTTATAGAATTTACACGATTTGCAGATTACAAACATTCTTAACTTTCGTAAACATATTTTTTAACTGATTGTGGAAAATTTTAACATAATTTCTGAGGGAGTTCCATAATCTCACTCCAGAGACTATAAAACCCCTTTGTCTCAATGAGGTCCTTCAGAAGGGTACACCGAAAAATTCTTTTCTTCTGCTTTTACAATCTGTGATTATGGTGAATTTATTAAAAATGTGTTTTGGTAATACATTGTTCCTAACTTTCCACATAGTTAATATAATCTGAAGTTTAACAAAACCTTGAAATTTCATTATGTTCAACTTAACAAAGATGATTTGTGTGATCTCTGGAGTCTTTATGGCAGATGATTCTTACTAGCCTGAAGCAATTACAATCTTTCAATTGCTTTGCTGCACACATTGCCCAACACCTCAGTGCAATGTGAAAAATAAGGAACATAAGGAGTATATATATAAAAGTAATAATGAAGCCTCACTCAGAGTATAATTAACTTTCTCCAGAATACCAATACATTCAACTTTAGTCTGAATACTCAGCATGATGCTTCCAACTTAATTTTTCATCTAAC